>JARHVA010005402.1:692500-712500 GCA_037957365.1 Torreya grandis
ATGGTTACCAAATTGACAATGAACTCATTAGTTTAGATCCTAAAAGTTATTCTACCATACAAGACTACATCACTAAAGTCATAGATTTTAGAGCACAATTTTTTGAATGTAAAATTGATAAAAAAGGATATTCAATTGATTTTTAGTGGATTACAAAAATTAGGTCTTGAATATTCATCCTTTGTATCTAGCTTTCAGACTCATTGGCTCATATTGGACACAACATATCAAATGCCCACCTTTGAGGAATTTTCTAAGATTCTAATGGCTAAAGAAAAAAATTTAATAGCTATGGATCTAATAAATTCATCCAAATCTCAAGCTCTATTTTCAATTCAACCTTATCATAAGATAGTTTCAACATCAACATCAAATATAAGTTTAGGTAAAAAGAAGCAGAATAATCAGAATAAGTCAAAGAAAGATAAGAATAAAGGGAAACAATCTTCCTCACAAGGATATTATAAATACACTAATAATAAAGGCGAATCACAAAAAAGGACTGGCACTCCTTTCTCTTATTTCAAAAATGGGTTTCATAGTGAACAAGATTGCTGGAAGAAAGAGATTGATGACCTTAAGGGTCTTTTCCAGAAGAATAACATCAATCAATCATCTTTGAAGGATTATTCCACTCCTTTAAATTTAGGGAAAGGGAAAGCTATGACACTAGTTGCATTGGAAAATTCTCCCAAGTCATAGGTAATTGACTTAGGATCTTTACAGCATATATGTTCTGATCAAGAATAGTTTTTTGGATTAAAAGTAAGTTCCTTACCTCATATTCTCATAGTTGATGATTTTGAGGTAGTTTTCATAGGAAAAGGTACATTTGATGCTAATAGTGGTGTATTTGAAGATGCCCTATATGTGCCATAATTACAAACTAACCTTCTCTTTGTCTACCAATTCACCCACTTTGATACTGGTAGAAAAATTGAGTTCACACCCGAATCTATTTTAATCAAAAAATTACAGTTGCAATGGGAAAAGTCAAAAATAAGAGTCTTATTTATTCATTATCCCACTTTGTGCCTTAGTCATCCTCTATAACATTTCTCTCACACACTTATTACGTGAGAAAGCTATAGCATGAGTGGTTTGGTTATTTGAACTATTACTATTTACAACAAATTAGTCAGCAAGAGATGGTTACAAGACTTCCACATATTTAATTTTTAGGTGGTGTATGTCATGGTTTTTCCTTAGGAAAATATATAGAGGATAAGTTTGATAAAGGGAAGGCTTGGAGGAACACAAAATATTCAAAATTGTTCATAGTGATTTAGTGGGTCCATTACTTATTTTATTTTTTAGTAAAACTTGTTATGCTCTCACATTTATTAATGACTATTCTAGATATACTTGGGTTTATTTTTTGAAACTCAAGAGTGTAGTTTTATGATAGATTTCTAGATTTCAAATCTCTATCAGAGAAATAATTTGGGAAGTATGTCAAGATCCTCCACACATATAATGGGAGGAAATATATGAACAACAAGTTTGAACAATTATGTGCTCTTGAAGGAATTTACCTTTAACATTTAGTTGCATACACACCTCAACATAATGGTGAAGCAAAGAGGAATAATATATTATTAAAAGAGATGGAAATTTGTATTATTAATGCAAAATAATTAGTACCTATGTACTAGGTGGAAGCGATTAATTATGCAACATATATAAAGAATAGGGTTCCTCAAAAATATTTAAAGGGGATAATACCTCTTGAAGCCTAGTGTAATAAGAAGCCAATAGTGGATCATTTAAGAGCCTTCGACAGTCTGACACCATATTACATATCTTCTGACAAGCATCATGTTTTAGAACAACAAAGCCAAACTTGCATATTTATGGGATATCTAATGGTGTCAAGGGATATTGGCTCACTGATCCATATTCACATGAGATTATTGTAATGAGAAGTGTTTACTTTGAATAAAGTCCTTTAAACTTGTCTTCTATCATTTCTCATTCTTTTCCCTTAGAATGATGATTATGTCTAGATTTTTGGTTAAAATTACGTCAAGAATTTTTAATCAACATTTCAATTTACACTCCATGAACCATCATTAGGATGAGAGAAAAATAGATAATATTACAGACTTAGAGCTTCCTTTATAGATAAAGCAATAGAGTCCAGTGATGTTAGTGAGTTAGGAAAGGTAGAAAAGCTAGGTATAGCTGAGAGAAAAAAGAAAGAAATTCATAGGAAGATTAAACAACAGTAAATTTAATTATTAAAATCCATAATTTTTAAGGAACTAAAAGTTTATTTAAAATTGTCAATTGTAAATTGTAAATTATAAATTATAATTTATAAATTATAAATTATAAATTATAAATTATTGAACTCTATTGTGATCTAAGAATTGTAAGTAGTAAGAATATTTATAAATTATGAAATAGATATATACACGAGTGATAAAAAAGATTAAGTATAAAGTAATCCTTATTATTCAATTAATAATGAAAAGTTAGATTATCTTAATCTAAATTATAAATTATAATGTTAAATTAAATAAGGATTTATAAGTAAATTATAATCTACAATTATATGAAATTGTAGTAAATTCAATTAAGATTAATATGAGACTATAGTTAATGCAATACAATCTATGCAATAAATAAGGTAATAATCAATCAACAATAAGAGTTTGGAATTTAAAAAATTATAAACTATAATAAATAATATAAGAGGTTTTAGAAAATGAATCCTTATCTCATAAGAGTAAGTGAAAATAAGTATAAATTATTGCTACCAAACTTACCTCTGTTTATCATAATTATAGGATATCAAATTCTTAAATTTAGGAATTTTAAATTGTGAGTAAAATAGTAACTATAAAATTTAATTATAATATAGATTCTAAAACTATCAAATAAAACTTATAAATAGATAGAATCCTTAAAACTAAAAGTAAGTATTAAATGAAAAAAATTAAAATTAAGAATAACCAATGATGAAAAAAGATGAAAATAAACCTAAGATAAAGGGGTAGGAGAAAAGAATGAGCTCTTAATCATTTTTTTATCAAGTTAATGATGGATTTCTAGGAGTGGTTCAATTTTAAACCACCATCTCTATTGAGGTTATTATCAAACTTACAAATTTCAATGGCTTCTATCAGATGATGTTTAAAACCATTTATGATTCTTGTTCCCCATCATTTATTGTTTCTACCTGATAATTTTTTGCTAAAGTAAACATAAAACTTACCACGAAGCATTTCCCTCTGAAATTTGTACCCCCTCCCTAAGCCCCAATGTATCTTTCCACCAAACTCACACAAGTGGATACCCTCTTATTAAAGGCATCAAGACTATCATTGCATCGATTGTCTCTTCCTCTCTTAAGCCACCCTCAAATTCTAAATCCCCCCTAGATTCAAATGGTCATATATATTTTCCCCCCTAAGATGATCTAAACACCTAACCTTACAGTCTCTAATGTTGAAGATAATTCCATAATAGATGGATCTTTAGACATTTCAACTTCCTTAATCCTTCTTCTATAATTTTAACCAAAGTTACCCACTCAAAACTCTTTACCTTGCTCACTAGTAGTATGTATACCCTCCCCACATTGTTACATAGTTCTTCAGACCCTCCCCTTCACTCATCAGCTTCCACCAACTTGGTGAATTCTCATTCTACTAGAGTGAGTGACAATTGGGAGATCAAACTTGTCATTAATCTATCTAACATACATTTAGACAAACCTTCTTTCAATATTTAAAAAAAATGGGTTGGGTTTCATGATGACACCTAAATTTATCCCTAGAGAGGAGTTCTTAGTAGAGATTGAAAGTGTGTCAAAGTTATTTCCTCCTAAAATAGTCAAGGTAACTACACAAGGCTATTTCATAGCCTTAAGAAAAGCCAAACCCCCTAAGTCGAACATGTCTAGAGCAGAATGGATCACCTTGAAGAAACTTATTAATAATCATAACATTATCATCACTATAGCTGACAAAGGCAATGCAACTGTTATCTTAAAGAAGTTAGATTACAACTCCAAAATGATAGAACACTTACATAACAATGAGAGCTATAGGGTTCTATCTTCTAACCTTAATTCCAAAATCATTAGGTTAGTTTCCAAAATCATTAATCAATCTTCCCTAGATGACAACATTAAAAGATGTCTTGTTCTTAAAATATGCATCACCCCTAGAATTTATGGATCCCCTAAGATATATAAGGAAGGGATCCCTATCAGACTAATATTTGACACCACTAACTTCCCCCACTTATTCCTTAGTTGAATTCATAGAAAATAAGTTAAAACCATTAGTAGGTAAAACATCCTTCTTAATTAAAGAATCCTTCGATTTCATTGATTTTATCAGAAAAAATAGTCTTAGTAGAGGAGATATTAGTGAGTTTTGTTGTCATTTCACTTTTCACTAGGATCCCTCTTGTTGAGGCCATACAAATAGTTAAAAATTATGTGGATGAAGAAACCACATCTCTAGTTGCATTGTGCTTAAACACTACTTTCTTCTCCTTCTTGGGGGTTTTTCATGAATAAAAAGAGAGTGTGGCAATGGTCTCTCCTCTCTCACCTATTATGGCCAATTTGGTTATGGAATATTTTGAAGACCTTGACCTTAACTCCTTTCCCTTAAAACCCACTTGGTGGAAAAGATACATAGATTATACACATGTCAAATGGCGACATGTGTTAGAAAACCTAGAAACCTTCCACACTCACCTGAATAAAACAATTGAATCCATCAAGTTCACTAAAGAGTTATAATCTAAAGGTAGTATTCCTTTCTTAGATGTCCTCCTTTCTAGGAAGCTAGATGGTTTATTATCTCATACTATCTATCACAAGTCTACCCATACTAATCTCTACCTTCATGTAAACTCTGACCACCACCCCTCTTAAAAAATAGGCATTGTTAAAACCTTAGCCACTAGAAATTTTAGAATTTAAGATAAGGAACACCTTTAGTATGAGCTCAAACACTTATCTAAGGTCTTTAAATTACATGGTTACATAGGTAAACATATCGATATAGTGTTCAAATCAGCCAAAGAATCTCTTACTAGGCATAAAAACCAAGTTGATAACCAAAACCATCTTACGACCTTCATACCTTATGTAGAAGGGATATCTGATAAAATTTACATATTAATTAATAAAAATAACATCCACACAACCTTTCTCCCCTACAAAAATCTTAGGAATCTAGTCAACTCTTTGAAAGATATTTTCGAACCTACTCTCAAGAGTGGGGTCTATAAAAATGATTGTTCTTGCGGGATTTATTATATCGATGAGATAGGTCATTCCATAAAAATGAGAGTCAATGAACATGTGGTAGATATTAATAAATGAAGGTTAACCAACTCAGCCCTTGTAAAACATTCTTTCAAAACAAGACATCATATTTGCACTGAAGATACCAAGGTTATAGTTGTAAAGAACAACTATTTTAAACATCGTCGAAGAGAAGTCATCAAAATTTGTTAAGTTTGATAATAAACTCAATAGAGATGATGGTGTGGAATTAAACCACTCCTAGAAACCCATCATTAACTTGATAAAAAAATGATGATGAGTTCATTCTTTTCTCCTGCCCCATTGTCCTAGTTTTATTTTCATCTTTTTTCATCATAGGTTATTCTTAATTTTATGTTTTTTGTTTAATACTTACTTTTAATTTAAAGGAATTTATCTATTTATAAGTTTTATCTGACAATTTTAGAATCTCTATTATAATTTGATTTTATAGTTACTATTTTACTCACAATTTAAAATTCTTGAATTTAAGAATTGGATATCCTATAATTATGATAAAGAGAGGTAAGTTTGGTAACAATAATTTATACTTATTTTCACTCACTCTTATGAGATAGGGATTCATTTTATAAAAAATCTTATATTATTTATTATAGTTTATAATTAGTCAAATTATAAACTCTTATTATTGATTGATTATTACCTTATTTATTGAATAGATCGTAATGCATTAACTACAGTCTCATATTAATATTAAATGCATTTACTACAATTTCATATTAATTTTTAGTTCTGATTTACTTATAAATACTTATTTAATTTAAATTTCTAATTTCTAATTTAGATAAAGATAATCTAAGTTTTCATTATTAATTGAGGAATTAGGATTACTTTCTACTTAATCATTTAATCAATCTCATATATATCTATTTCATAATTTATAAATATTCTTACTACTTATAATTCTTATATCACAATAGAGTTTGGTAATTTATAATTTATAATTTTTAATAAACTTTTATTTCCTTAAAATTTATGGATTTTAATAATTAAATTTATTATTTTTTAATCTTCCTATGAATTTCTTTCTTTTTTCTCTCAGCTATACTAACCTTTTCTACCTTTTCTGACTTGCTAACATCATTGGGCTCTATTTATTTATCTATAAAGGAATCTCTAATTATAAAATGTTATCTATTATTATTTCATCTTGATGATGGTTAATGGAATGTGAACTGAAATGTTGATTAAAAATTCTTGACATAGTTTTAACTAGAAATCTAGACATATTCAACACATGTACTATGAAAATACAACTACTTTAAGTAGTGATGATGATAATCCTAATTCATCTACTCACAGGGATGATGAAGTAATACCTCCCTAGTAGGGTTTATCAGGTCATGTTCTTCCTCTTCCTCCTCTAGATCCTTACCCATTTATGCCTTTGTGGGCTAGATAGACTTTGGTAGATACAAACCATCTTGTTAGGGATCTATTATATAGAAGGAGAACATGGTTACAACATGAGCTTCCACATTCCTACATTACCATATCTTCCAATCCATAGTTTTTTTAGGAAGCCACAAGGATAGTTGAGTGGGACTTAACAATGGAAGAAGAATATGACTCATTGATTAGGAACAATAATTAGCATCTTATTCCTCTTCCTAAAGGAATAAAATTAGTACAATGTGGGTGGATATATTAGACTATGTTTCTAGTGGATGGAAATATTGATAAGTATAAAACACACTTAGTGTCTAAAGGTTTTTCCCAAGTGGAAGGAATCAAATATACATAAACCTTTAAACATTTTTATAAGATGAATTCCATTTGATTGATACTAGCTATTAGTGTAGCTCATGGTTGGGATATACATTAGATGGATGTGAAGTGAAAATTTCTTCATGGGCATCTTCATGAGGAGATATATATGGAGCTATTATATATGTTTGTTTAGGATTTTTCATTGGAGTGCTACTTGCAGAAGTCTCTCTATTATCTAAAATAAGCCCCTAGGGCTTGATATTCCAAGATGGACACATTTATTCTTTTAGTTGGGTTCTCAAGATGTCATTCAGATCTAAATGTCTATATTTTGTGGTAGGAGGATTCAAAATTGTACTTAGTGCTCTATTTTGATGATCTCATTATTATAAGGAGAAAAAAATCCATCATCAAAAGTGTTAATACTGCACTTCATAATAGGTTTTCTATGATAAAGATGGGCCTATTGCACTATTTTCTAGAGATTCAACTAGCATAGTCTTATTTTGTAATTACACTTTCATAGCCCAATTATGCCATGGACTTTTTAACTCAGTTTCACATGGATAATTTTAGGCATACACTGACTCCTTTCTTATATAGAGGTAGACTTAAGGTTCATTGTTAAACTCCCTTAGTTGATGCCACATTGTATCACTAGCTTATATGTAGCCTCATCTATCTGAATCATATATAGCATGGCATTTCATATGTAGTTTAAATGGTTTCATGCTTTATGTAGACACCATATGAGCTTAAATGGAGATCCACCAAGTACATTTTGAATTACATGCAGGCCACTATTAGATATAGGATTCACTATATAGTAGGCATAGGTTCAGACTGGGTGGGATACATAAATTCTAATTGGGCTGGTGATTATGATGATCACAATTCCACTTATGATTACAACCTTCAATTTAGATCTAACCCCATTTGTTGGTAGAATAAGAATTAACATACTATTTTTTTTTCATCTAAAGACACTGAGTATCATGATGTTATTGATACCACTACTAAGGCTATTTGGCTTCAAAATATTCTCACTGAGCTTAGTTTTCCATTATGGAATCCATCAGTCATCTACTGTGACAACTAGAGAACTATACATATCTCAAAGAATTTAGTTCATCATCAGAGAATTAAATGCATAGATATCCATATGCACTTTATTAGGGAGCTGATTTAGGTGGAGATCACTGATCTTCAATATTATCCTATGGAGGAGTAGATTTTAGATATTTTCACCAAACCTTTCACTAAGAGCAAGTATCTCCATTATGATCTCTTTTGGGGGTGGGGGATGTCAGTTATTCAAGGGACACCAGTTCTTCATGGGGGGTCTCTTAAACCTTCATATTGAGGATTTTTTATCCTTTGGGTTTTCTCCTTTCCTCATCTATTTGTACATAGTACCTAATATGGCTACACATTATTGTGACTCTTATCTGCATAGACCTACCTAAGCTTCACTTATGGGGGGTGTCATTGTATTTGTTTTATTTATTGTATTTAATTATATTTATTATTTAGATTGGTGTACTAATTACTTATTTTAATTAGTTTATTACATCTATTAATAATTTGCACTAGATAGGATAAGTTTGCTTAGCTAGTAGTCAACTTAGACACCTATCTTGTTATAGTAGAGTTTCACTCCACTATTCAGGGTAAGATAGAATAATTGATTAACTGTTAGTCAACTTGTGTTGATAATTTAGACAAGTTGGATACCTATATTGCTAGTGTGGAGTTGTACTCCACTATTCATGTATTCAAATATCAGTTGAACTACATGTATTTTGTGAGTTCCCTAATCTTTATCTTGCATGACTTGTTCTATTTAAGCAATTGTTATTTAAGTATTATATATTGGACTAATATTTAATTATGAGATTAATTCATCATATTTTATTTATTTATTCATTTCTAATATTTTCTTAGATATACAGTTATTGTTTATTACTATTTTATCTCTTGTTTGCCATTTTTATTAGATTCATTAGATCCTGTAGCTAATTCTAACAATTAGGAATATGAGTTTCGTGGTTTAAATTTATAATAATACTAATCCTATTATAACATATAAAGAATAAGAGTGAAGGTGAGATTAAAATATTGGATGATAAATACTCTATCAGGCGTTTTCACATTATTATCCTTGTGAGGAATTTGATCTATGTGATAAAAATAAATGATTTCAATGTCTACATATTATTAATAAGATATGGATTAAAATGGCACATGGATCCATGGTAACCAAATGGGTGGTATGCACATGACCTATATTTAAGATTTATGTGATGGTGGTAAGAGACATATGTAACCACTATGCTTTTTTTTAGCCTAAGGATATGGAAATAATGCATGCATTTCCTCTAACAAAGGAGATAATTATATGGCATGAGATTTTGTGTCATATTAGTGATAAAAAATCTATAAATTTTATGGACCAAAGACATGAAAAAGGTGATAAAAGAATGTACTTTGGATTTGTAATTTTTATAACATTGTATCTATGGAAATACGAGATGGGCAAAGTTCCTAAAAAGGTGTTGTATGGGAATGTGAAATATTGAATGTAATCCATAATGATTTTTTTGGACCATTTGATCTACCATCATTGACCATATTTTTATTATATGTGACTTTCATAGATGACTAAAATTGCAAGACCTAGATAACATAATTATAAATAAATCTAATATTTTAAAGAAATTCAAGGAGTTCAAATATCTTGTAGAGAACGAAATAAATAGGATGAATTTATTATATAGTGATTAAAGTATTTTGATAAATTATGAAGTTAGAGTAGTATTGAAAATTAGAAGATGATTCCATGCACTGCATAATATAATGGAGTTGTAGATCAGATGAAAATGATATTGATAAAAAATCCAAAATTATGTCTAATGCTGCATATTTGAAGCAATAATATATGGCTAAATTAGGGGCTCCTACATTTAACTTATTCACCCAATACTTGACACTAGTCAAAATTTAAAGATTTTCATAAGAATCATAGACTAGTAGGAATGCTTGCTTGAAATGTCTAGACATTTTATGTTATCATGCTTACTCTCATATCTAAAAGGATTTGTTTTCCATTTAAAAAGTGTATGTTGATTTATTATACATATTTTACTAATTTTTACATTAATTTATTTTAATTTCAATGTGTGTGTGTGTGTACACACACACACACACACACACACACACACACACACACACACACACACACACACAAACTGAAGAGGAAAAAAAATGGAGCACCAAATATTTTTCTAATTATATTAAAAGAGCCAAGTTTGAAAGGAAAAGAAGGCAACATCTTGAAAATATTCAACTTGATGATATTGTTGATCACTATATTTGGAATGTGCATGACACTATGCAATATCAATTAATAGTATGTGAGTATGAATTTAATGCAAATCTTTGTCAGGTAAAAGGGAGTATTACCTAGTTAAAATATGAAAAAAAGGTTTTGAGTATGATCCTTATACTTACCAATCATAAACTAAAATGGTTAAAAGATTTGTAAATGCCACAATGTCACCTCTTTGTTTTTGTTTTTTTTATTAATACACACAAGTAAGATTAGTGATATTAACCTTCAAAAGGGAATTGAAGGAAAAAAAATTATTGGTAACATATTTAAAGTGTATTTTTCAATCTTTAAAGTTAGAAATCAATTTTAATTATTTTCAATTTAATTGAATTATTATTTATTTTTTAGAAATATATAAAAATATATTTATATATATAGTAATGATCCATTTATGAGTGATATTGAAATCATTCAACTTGCTTTTTTTTTAACCATGTTCTTATCAATGAAAAATTTGGAGGCAAACATAATTAATTATTGAATTATAATAGTGTGGATAAAAAGATAACATATCAAGAAAAGTTTTTGAATTGATCTATTTTAAAAAATTATCAAAATCTACAAGCATTAATTACTTATATTATAGATACATTTGTAAGTGAAAGATATTGTGTTTTTATTTATTTCTACCTTCAAGTAAGATTTAAGATATAATAGATATTAAATCATACTTAAATCCTTATATATTCCTTCACACTATTTCAATCACTTGCTTATTTCTATTTAGTGATTGGGTAGAACATTATCATGCTACTTATAGAAAATAATAAATCTCATATCCATTGAAATGGATACACTACAATGCATTTTTATTTATCAAATACTTAATATTATCATATATCTTCTAGATGAAATTTAGGAAGTGGGCTTGAATAAATAATATATTAGTGCATCATATGTCACAAAAATTTCAAAGAAGCCTTAACCACCATTGAAAAGGTTGTTGTAAATTATCACTTTGGATAACTTGTAGATATACAAGACTCATTGGAAGATCATAATAATATCTAAGAGGAAATTCAATCTCCTTAAAATTAAGATTTATTTTTGAAGAATGAATGTGGCACATTTGATAATATTCTTTACTTTTACGGTGTCTTTGAAGAACAAGTTGAGATGGACATTTTAACTATGGGTTATATTTATAAATTTTTTAATTTGACATTTTAAATTAAGATTAAATATCTATACATTATTTTTTAATTATTAATAATTTTAATATGCTCTTTACTATATTAATAAGTTTGTATTTTGTCCTTCACTTTTATATGAATCATTACTTCAAATAAAATAACATTAAATGTTGTCATTTTTATACAAAATATTTATAAATATGAAAAAATATAATCTTTATTCCAATTTTCTCCTTTTTCCATTTTTATGATAAATATATTATATTTGATAAGGAATTTTAAACATAAAACTTATAAAATGTATGTATTTTTTGTTATAACCATTATGTGTGTGTGTGTGTGTGTGTGTGTGTGTGTGTGTGTGTCTACATATGCACTAAATGTTTACAAGTATAGTTATTTACCTATAGTTATAATTTATGCATTAAAGAAAATCTGAAAACATGTTAAAAAACTATATTTTAAAATATAATTAAAATTTATAGAATTATAAACTAATCAAGAATATATAACTAGATAAAAATTAGATCTTTGAAAAAATAAATCACACGTGGAATTTTTAATAATATTAAAAACATCATTTTTTTTGTCTCAAAAACATTAAAACTTATAGAAAACAAATAAAAAGAACCATTAAAAAATATACACCTTTTAAAAAATTAAAATTTTAGAAATCAAATCTTGATACTTTATAACTAAGAAGATTTAAAATGTAAAAAACCTACCTAAAAGAAAGGGTGATTTTACTAGAAAAATGTTTTGAAATGGGAGTAAAATGAACCATTAAATGTTATAAAAAAATGAGAAATCTTGAGGCTTTTTTTCAAGTAGATAATTATGTTATTTTATTCCAAATTTAACTTATTTGGAAGGATTATACATTTTAACCCATTTATATTATATATTTGGTCAATAGAGATCAAAATAATGCCAACGCTTATCTGAAATGTACTTTTTTGGTAATTATAAACTACATATAGTCCAATAGACATAACTCACTTAGAAGTATAGCCAAACCTATCTCTTAGACAAACCAGTGGTTATACAAGCTCATATTAGATGAACCCATAGACATATGGTTTTTCTCTTTTAATTTTTTAGGTCTATATCATTATTACCATTGGTCATGATATTTAATCCTTACCATTTTTTTATTTTGTTTAATAATGCATAATAGTTATACTATATCATTATATAAATATAATGAATTTTAATTGATTTGAAAATTAATATATTAGGAATAAAATATTAGGGAAGTAGAGAGGGATAACATTTGAAACTTCACTATATGAAGGGTCAGGTCAAACTTATCTATTTAATTGGTGATTCATTAAATAAGGTATTACACACTTGGCACCTACATCTCTCTTGGTCTCTCTACAAATTCCTTTTCTGAAAAGGAAGTTAATTAGACTATAGTAATTAGATTGATCACTTCTATGAAAGAGGATGTTGAAAACTTTAATAAAGATATTCCATTCATAAACCACAAGAAAAACATGTAACTACAATTATGAGTGTGTTGGATATATATTTTACAATGTTGATTTGGTAGTTTCCTATCTCCATATGGTACATTTTACCCAACACATATGCAGATTGAAGTTACACTAATTATTAGGAAGACAGGTACAATAGACACTAGAAACCCCATATTGTGAAACTATAAAGGGATAAACTAAGTGGCACAGATGTAAATCTAACAAAATAGGGATAAGAGTAAATTATCTAATATTTTTATGGCAGATCTTATGTATGGCATGCCTATATAGGTATGTGTTCATCCTCAATAACTACACAAGTCTCGAAACTCAATGACATTTCAAGTATAATCAACATAGTGAGCATGCATACTTAGATTTACAAAAACAAATATTATAAAATTTTAACCTAGTTTTTAATGCATTCCTATGACTTGGATCTAATTTATAATACTTATCTTTGTACCCCTATTTACCCTCTTAGACAATTTTGATTTATGTATTTTAGTTTGTAACTGATTTAAACAAATTTTATGTAAATTAAAAATTAGGGTAAACACAAATGTTTCAATGAAAAACATTGATTGCTAGAATGTCTTGAGGATCTATGATACTCAAAATATTCATTAATATCATAATATTAAGAAAACCTCTAGTTGTTTCCAACTCACATTACATAGGTAAATTTTTTATATTGCATTTTTATAAATATTTTAGTAATTTTTGAGAATTATTTGTAAATCTCATAAATTTTCTATGCTCTCATCAATAATTAACAAGTTTTTCATGTTTTTTTAGTACATTTTAAATTTATTTTTTATCTTGAAAAAATAGGTGCATCATTAGACTTAACCGTGAATGTCAATTTACTTTTATATTTGGAGCCATTCGAGGTATGGTAATTAGACCCATAATCTATAATAATGTTGGCATCTAAAATTTTGATCTCATAGTTCTAAACTATATAAAAAATGACATCAAAATATGAATACATGTTAAATATAAAATTATATTTGATAGGTTGAATAAAACTAAATGAGATAATATTTTTTGATGTAATATTACATAATTAGTGAGTTATATTTAGAAACATCATGGTTATGAATTTAAGAAACAACTCACTAATAGAATTATTAGGGCTTTTTTTAAAATGTGAAATTTATGATAACATAAAGTTTGGGATAATATTTATATAAAATTAAGCTAATAAACTATCAAAAAAATCATTGAAATGATAATTAAATCTTGATGGTAGGAAATAAAGCCAATGTAAGTCATGTACATTAACACTTACAAGAAATATCTTATTGAGTAACATGTCATATTTAAAAATGTCAAGATATGAAGCATAAATATAACATATATTTTGTGAAGGATCACACTTGTTGAATAATTATAAATTTAGATTCAATGAAAATAATATTAAAAGAGTAGATAAAGACCTAATGATGAGAATATGGGATGTGTATTATGTCATGAAAAGTTATCATATGACTAGGTAGTTTAAATACTTCAGAAAATATTGGTATTTTCACTTGCATATATTTAATAACTTGTTAAATATATGTTTTTATAAATATTTATAAGTAGGATTAGCATATGTTAAAATAGATATTGTAGTGTTTTTAACAAGAAAATGGCCAAAAAAATATAGCTTGAGAAGTGCATCAAGAAGTCCTATAAACAATAGGATTATGAAAAATAGTAGTAGGATGAGTGAGAATAGTCAACATAACCCAAGTATAATTATTATATTGAGGAAAAAAATAAATATCTAGAGGAACACTAGCTTCATGGACTATAGTAGAAGGAAAATAATTAGTAGGAGAAATAAAAACATTAAAATATACATTTTCATTCTCATATGTAGATTCTTTAAAAAAAGTTTTATTGTGATGCATTTTTAACAAAAGCATATATATATTCTATATTATAGATAAAATATTTATTCAATTTTATAAAGTGAAAATTATATTAATTATTTATTGGTCTACTTTATTATTATATACATGTAATGAGATCCACTAGAATCATTATCATTCATAACATTGGCATACATAGTGTTATCATCAAAATAGTTGATGCCACAATAGTTTTCAACATAAGCATTTTTATCATTAACATTTAATATATATTCATTATTAACAACACTATAAATATTATTAAACATTTTGTTTTTGTTTTTGAAATATGCATGTGTATTGAGAAAAGGAATTTGAATCAAATTATTTTTTTCACCACTCAAACTAATACTTTACCTAGAAGGCATGGTTGATATGGACGTATTATTTTACACATACAACATGGAAGAATCAATGGATAATGATATTTTAACAATAAATAAAAACCCTAGATAAATAAAATATTAAACTAACATAACAATAAATCTTATAGGATAAAAGACCATGAATACTTAAGGTTGACATGTTCAAAAATATATGGGGTCACCAAAATGTTATTAAAAATGGTGGATAAGTGTCAAATTACTATGCCAACCTTATAAAACAATGGCATATGTGAGATATAAAAAAATATAGTAAATATAGTAAAGTAGACCTTCTTATATATTGCAGTAATGAAATTATATTTAGTAATTAAAAATTAAAGTAGATAAAAAGGGAACTTTAAATTTTTATGAAAAAGAAAGTGTCACTTGTCGCTTAAAGTGGAAAACCTACTCTAAAAATGAGAATGTTTATCATTGCAGTCTAAAATTTACATGAACCCTTCATGAATAGAAGATAAAATAATATCTCCTTTTATTTAATTGATTAAGTTCACAAATATTATAATATATTTTCCTTTTGTGTAATCCTAACTCACCACCACATGCCCAATAAAAACTAAAATGTTCAAGGTTAGTATCCTAAGCTCCTTTTGGGGTTGTAACTACATATCCCAGACACTTATAATTAGGGTTCGTGCATTTATCATAAGTGTGAGTGATTAAACCCAACTGATACAATAACCCAACTTATATTTGTAAGATACTCAATGGTAAATACACATGCTCTTTAATGTATCCTTATTTTCATAGAATTATATAGCTAGATGACTTCAACAAATAATGAATATAATATCAATATTATTCTTGACAAGTGTATGATAGATAGGCTTAATGTGATATTCAATAATGTAATCTCTTGGTTTTTAGGAGATGATAAATGTATAAGGGTACATCTGAATATACAATCTTATTTGAATTTATATTGGGTCACACTTAGACATAGTTTGAGCATGGAAAATAATGAAAGATGAAAATAAATCCATGGTAAATAAATACATTATCACAAAATATAGGAAAAAGTAACATGACCAGTTTCAAATTGTGTCAAAAACATGGTAAGATCACTTCTACACAAACTATGAAAAAAAATTAACTCAAGGAAGGACCATGAAACAAATATCAATATGAGTTAAAATATGATTTCATAAATGACAAGATAGATAACTAACATATCTAATTGTGACAATGGGATAATGTAGATGATTCAAGATTATGAATATTTTAATGTTATGAAAAGGTGTATTTAAAGGATTAAAAAGTATGAAAATGAGCCAAATGTACCAAAACATAAAAAATATGATACATTTACATAGTTTGTATCAAAATTAGGTACATACGCATTCCTAAAAATTATAAAAATAGAAATGGATTAAATAAAAAATATTAAACTACATTAATTTAAAAAATAAATAAGAATGAACTTAATACAATCAATGTTGTTTTTAAGATTTTATAGGCACTATTGTAGATAATATAGCATGTCAATCTTGTACGCTTGGAAATACATAGACCTTGGTTTTTTCTCTCAATTATAGACCTTTCATTATTTTACATGTCTCACATCTACTCTCTCTTGTGCCCCTTAGTCTATCTCATAGTCCGGCTAGTCTTATTTTGATGACCCATGCCTTATATCTTTCCCATAATGCTTAAAAATTGTTTATCTTATGTCTCTAAAATTTTTGAGCATGTAAATACTTTCCTACTCCCTACACACTTGGATTGCGAATAAACACCTCCATTTATGTAGGTGTCCTACTATGACACAAGTGTCTATTACCCAAAAGTCATATAATTTTCAAATGAAATGTATCTTAATTATCAACATGAGTGAATTAATGTGGTTTATTTCTCTAAAGAGATTTGTATAAATACAAAATCAACCCTCACTCATTCGTCACCTATAAAATTCTTACCTACTCACCAAGCAACTTATAAAAGGCATTTAATAAATAAATCAAGTGAGAAAATCTTATTTATTTTCTCCTATTTACATATCAGTCATAAGGAAAAGACATACACATGTCTAAAGTACTAAAGGAACATCCTAATAGATATATTTTCAAAGTTACAAACTACGTCACCATTTTACTTTCCTTTCACATATTACATGATTAACATATAATCCAACATGTAGAGGATAACTAAATACATTTGAGGACCTATTTAGAGTATTGGCTATGTAGGAAATACTCATTGACAAATGGATTTTGGGGCACCTTGATAATATGTGCCCAATAACCCATTTTACCCATAACCACTATGAGGAAGAACAATAAGGGTTTTTCTATTTTATAAGGATAAATAATCCATGACCTATATTTGGATGCACTCGGGTCTAATATGAGGTACCTAAGGTTTTTTCTTGTGAATCCCTAAAATGTAAAATCACTAGTATGAACAAGTTAATTAGAGAATTAAAAAATTAGATTACACTCCCAAAAAATCCAACACATGGTAGTGTTAATTATGTGTTTACATCTTCATTTACCAATGTTGTAGCAAACAAGGTTTCACATTTAAATGAATAATTAAAAATAATAAATTGAAAATAAGTGATTCTAAAACTAAACAAATGGTAACTAAGAGACAAAGGTAAACCTTAAGAGATTGATTAGAAAAAAATGATTCAATTACCTCCTCCACATCCTATAAAGAGATACATGTATTATTGTGCATATAATATAATGCATTGGCATCATATATATTATTGTTTTAAATTTAAGAAAAAAATACAAAGTCACAAAGGTAGTGGTTATCATATCATTGATACATCAACTAAGAAAATCACTCAAAATATGAGTACCTATCCTAAAGCAAAAGTTACAAAACAATAAATTTGGGTACCAAAAGATAATTCAAAGATAGAGAAGGTTCAAAACAACAAAGAAATAGAGAAAATAAAATTACCAAAGGTTGAAAAAATAAAAATGATATACAAATACATAAGAAACCAATGATATTAAAACCACTATAAAATAAACCATGTGAATTCCTTTCATTGGTCAATACTGAATAACAAGAGGGCACAATTCTAAATGATGATACTATTTATAATACCAATACGAAAGATATGAAATTAAAAAAACTTGATTTTTATATACTTTATACCTTACTACATGATCTATTTATACCTATAGCTCTTGGTACGTAAAAACTAAATCTATCTCTAGAATGTATATAACTAAATACAAATAACAAGGCAAATCATTTAACTTAGGATATTTATAATGTATTAAAATAGAAGGTGAATATGGATAAAAATTATGGTATACCACAAATTTAAAAACCATAGTATGACATGGTTTATTATTCATAAATAGATACTTTAGAATCATTGACGAAAGCAAAACTAGCAGTTCCATTACCACATGAGCATTAGAGTTGAGAATTCTTGTTTCTAACTAGATTTCATTACATATGGTGATCACTCTATTTTGATTATTAATATAAATAGTTTCATTAAATTTAAATATTTATATAAAGTGATGATCATAATATATTATTTTCCTTTCACATAGTCTAAATATTCCAAAAAAATAAAAGACTTAAAAAATCCAAAAACAATTAGCATGTACTTATTTTATTAGCTCCTTAGAAATATGATTTTGATTCCATATTGGTATATGGAATATTAGTATTTAATATATACACATATATTTCACAAATTTTTGGACAGTGATACATGCATACATAGATACATGATCTCAACACTTATGGATGCTGGGATTTACCTCTATTCACACCCTAAGACGTCGGGGGCATCCACCTACTTTTATCATGATACATCCAAGGTATATTATTCTATGGTAAATTTACATGAACATATTTAATCTCATATATGTACTTAAAAATGTGTTTATCCATGATTATATCTTTCATAGTGTACTTGATATGATATGAACATGACATTTTTCCTAACACATTTGATCCATGGTTTTCAATGATATGTTTATCCTGGTTTCTTATTTTTTCATTTATGTACTTCATTGAGTGTCTTGGATTTATATTGTCTCATTTTTTGAGAATTTTAATATGCTATAATATTTTATTTCCCCATGCCCTTTTTAATTTTTTGACATTTGAATGTGTCATTCTTGTTTTTATGGACATTTGACTATGTCATGTTTATTCGATTGTGTGGTATTTTTAACATGCCCCTTGTTTATGGTCTCCTTAGAAATTGCATTTTTAATTGATTTTGAGTTCACTTGTGTGTGTGATTGAATTGATTATCTATATTTTAAGTTTACAATCTATATTGACATGATCTTTATCATGTATATTGGGCCTTGATTTGATCACATTCTATGAACTTCAATGATACATTTACCTAAACATGTTCTCCTATATGCTACACTATTCATTCATATTTATATGGCTATCTTATCATTTTGAGGTGAGGTAACTACCGGTTCCTATTATTCCCTCACCTCAAGCTAGGCCCATATTAGTAGAGGCATGTCATACAGACATGTAATCCACACATTCATAGTTTTATATATACATTGGAACATGTTTTGGAAAAAAGTTATCCACACTTATGCAGTATTCAACATACCCATGTTAAAATGTGGGGAGATTTTGGAAACATGTTCTCCAAATTATACATTATATAATTTTTTAGATTTATCCATGTATAGTGGGGGCATGATATTGTAACATGTCACCCACACTTGTTAAA
>JARHVA010005402.1:720000-837500 GCA_037957365.1 Torreya grandis
TGGAAAGTTTGATAAAGAAAAAAGGAGTTAAGTGCCAAGGAATAAGCCCTAAACCCCATTGAGGCTTGAAAAATGAAAAGGAAAGAGAAAGTATAGGATAAAAAAGAAATTGTAATGTGCATAAGGAATAGAGGTACCAAATGACTAGGTTTAAAGGAAGGTAAACTAGGTGATGTATCAATAAAAAAGAAAGGTGATAAATACTTGTTGAGGAAGAAAAATCACATTTTGGCCTAAATGAGAGATAAAAATAAGAGGGAGAGCACATTAAGTCTTAGAGTTAAAAAAATTGATGATAAAAGCAAGATGAAGGGCCTAGCTAAAGTAAAATGCCATAAAAATATGAAAGGAGATAATAAGAAGAAATAGTTGGATATGGAGAAAGATATAACTGAGCTAAATAATATTTAAACTCATGACAAAACTAATATAAGAAGAAAAAATCCAATGTTATGGCTTGAAGTTGAGAATAAAAGTAAAGTGTCTTATTGGACTACTAATTCTAAAGATAAGAATGTATATATTGATTGCCTTGATAAAATATTAAATAATAAATCTAAGAGTATTTATAGGAATGAAGAGAGAAAGAAATGAAAGTAGGTACAGTAAAGAGAAAAGGCATGAGAAACCATCCTCCGAATAAGAATAGGTAAAATTCATATTTGAATGAGAGGAAGCACCAATGTTGGGTGAATAGGAGATGCATGAGAGAAAAATATAAGACCTAAAATATCAATTTATCATGAGGAATAACTTTTCATCTTAGAGGAATCAATATGGATGAATGAGCATCTAATTTTTCAAGCTAATCATTGTATTGTTTCTGTGAATGTAGGTAGAATAAAAAAGGATGAGAATGTACAAGAAAGTGTCACAAAATAAAGAGAAACATAATTATCTCTTGAAGGTAAAAAGAAGTAATTGAGAGTCATGGGCCTTAAATATAGGTATAAGGCAAGCCAAAAAGTAACCTCAATATTCTCCAAGATGAGGATGATAAAAATCAAGTAGTAAGTTTTATATCAAGTCCAATGGAAACTAAAAATAAGTTACAAGATGAATGGAGGAATATTTAAAAAGAGAAGAATATATTTTCGATATAAGTATCTCAAGAAGGTGGATTTTCATGTCATGAAGAGGCAAATAATTAGAGACAAGCCATAAATTTCAAAAATTGACATAATCATCATGATGGTGATAGAAAGACTAGTTCAAGAAATCAGTCCCTTATACCTATAAGGGAGCAAGATGACAAGGAAATTATGGAAGGTCAATATGAAAAACCAAATGAGATGGTAAATATATAATATGGATTAAGGAATTAGGTATTTAATATTCCATTCAGAGAGACACTAGATGAAGAAACAAAATAAATAGAAGAAACCATGAATAAACTTACATGGTTACAAGCTATACAATGAAGAAAGGTTAAAAATAAATAAAAAGAAAAGTTGGATTTCCTAGAATAGAGGTAGGAAATCATTAGTATTGAAAAATATAAAGGCTTATTGACCATTTGAAATGTAATATATCATCCAATAAGAGTATTAAAAATATATGAGGAAGGAGAACATTAGCTAGATAACAATAAGAAGGATGAAGGAGACTTGGGACAAAAAAACAAAGTCATAGAAGGAGATATGCAACCTCATAATTTTATTCCACACATTTTATATCAATAATGATTTTACATGTATAAAACTTAAACCAAAATAATAATCTTATGAGGATGAGGTAAGAACAAGGAAGGAGTTATTTAAGTCCAAGATAAGACAAGGAGAATGGAAAAATGAAGAGATTCAAAACATCATGAAGTTTATCGTAAATGCTAGGACACAAACAATATAGGAGCAAAATTTGGAAGACATTTATCTTATAGAACCAATGTTGAAGTGGAACCCACAAAAATTTGGGTTAAATGATTAGATAAAAGGTAAGGAATGTCTACCATACATTTACTTATTCAATCTTAATGAGAAATTAGTAGCATATGGGGTGAAAAACATACTATATCAATATGTATTTAAAGTAGATGACAAGGGAATAGATATAGGGGAATAGAAAGTTCATAAATCAGGATTTACTAGTAGGAAAGGAGGAAAATATGTGTAGGCCTTAAAAGTTCATAAAGAGAATCATAGTGGAGAAAGAAGGTCTATAATAAATACATAATGTAATTATAACATTCTAACAGTACTAAATGAATGGAAATTTAGCTTAGAATAGATACATTAAGAGTAATTAAATCATGGACAAAGGTAAATTAAATAAGCACCCATTGTATGTAATAGTAATCTCAGTATTCATCATATAAATGAAAGAAAAGAAGACAAGATAGGGAAAATAGATGAAAGGTTTGACTTAAAAGTATGTATGACAAACATAGGGAGGAACCATTCACCTAAAGAATTAATGGAACATAAAAATGGAAAACAAACTCACCAAAGAACAAGGATATGCAATAATGGACAAATGAGAAGTGAAAAGAGGATGGAAGACAATAAAATTGAAGAAACCATTAAAAAAAATACAAAAGTGTAGATTTGGAAAACATGAAATAAGTCCAAGAATGGGCCAAAGTCAGCAATAAAAACTTAAGTTTGCGAAAGAATGTTGAAGAATACCAAAGGAAACTAAAATTGGGTAGGTATATTAGAGATATCCCAAGATAAATTCTTACAATAACAAGTTTAGAAGCTTTAGGTCAAAGAAGGGTCAAGAGACCTATGGATAAAGATGGATCATAGAACCAAATGTTAAAAGAATGGCATAGAGAGTTAAGAGAATAATTTTTTGAGTATGTTCTTTAGAGAAAAGTACTTATGAATGAGGATAAAATAAATGAGGATCTTAACAAAGACTTTGAATAAGGTAATAATGCTTTTAGATAGAGGAAGAATGAGGAAAGTATCAACCAAGTGAAGGATAAAAGTGGACCTTTTTAAGTCTATCATAGAAGTCATGAAGATATAACTAGCCATGAAAAGGAATGGAATAACATACCTAAAAGGCATAATGAAAATTTTATTTTATTTAATGTTTTTAATCCATATGTATATACAATAAAGGAAGGTTTGGAGATGAGTAAAGAAATATTTACTATCAAGGAGGAATCCAAAATGCAACTAGATAGATAGCTACTTCAAGCCAATACAAGTCTATATTATTCACTAACTATAATAAATAAACCCTAGGATCTACGAACATCATAAAGGAGAAAATGATAATGTTTAACATACATAAAAAACTATTCCAAGAAATAATGGAAGTATAAAAGAGTACACTTAATGACCCATGAGTAGGAGCTCATTAAAATTATCAAATTTGGGAGTCTCATGCAGGTGAATCAACTCAGAAGACTTAATTTTGTAAAATATGGTTAAATTTGGTTGGAAATAGGTATAGGATGTCATGATTTTTCATGTTATAAATGTTAAAATCATTAAAATCTCAAAAATAATGTTCCCTATTGTCTATTTTACACTTTCACTCTAACTATAAATTCAAAATTTTGAATTTATAAAAGCATTCAAGGAGCTTTTTATGATGTTACACATGGTTCTATGGTCACAACCATAGGAAAAATAAGATAATAAGTTTTAATGGAGTGTTTTAAGGTGTGTTTTTTATTTTATTTTTAATGATAAATTTAATCAAAATCTAGTCCTAAGTAAGCGATTGTAAGTTGTTTATGTTTGGAAGGAGAATAAGATCTATGGAGATATTCTTGTAGCATGAAAAGGAAAAGAAGATAATAAAATAACATATTATAATATTAATATCATGAATAATGGATCCCAAGGAGGCATGAATAATGATAAATACAATAAAACATAAAGTTATTGAGGTGATCATGAGAAGAGTTCAGTGTGTAGGTAGGGTTCTACAAGTCTGTACATGAGGTTTTTAAAGTAATATAGATAAAAGAAGCTTGTTTTGTAGCCTTTATTGGATTTCAAACATTTTAATTGTGTGTAACTAAATTTTCTTGATTATCCTTTGATATTTTTTCATGGTTTTATGATTTTCATTGGTCTGTAGAGGTCTTAAACAGAGTATTAGATGACACAATCGAGGTATGTAGACAGGAATTCAATAAAGAGAATATATTTCAGATGTGTGATTTAGGTTTTCATTATATACTATGTGTAATTGGATATACACATTATTTACGGATCACAATTATTCTTTTAAAGGAGTGATTCATTCACAATCTAGATCTAAACATTGAAAACAATCCTACAACAGGTTATAAAAAGATACTACAGTCAGAAAAGAGGTAGTATTTTACCATTTTATGATTATTCATATGAAAATTTTAATTTTTAGAGAAAGGTATATGTTAGTATAATATTTTAAATCCCAAAGTCTCTAATAAAGTTCTCAAACCTTAAATTTTTCTTTCAATTTAAGCCCTCAATAGAAAAACCATAGACTAGGATTTAAGACACTAAAAGTGTCATATGTCCTTAAGGAACTAACAAAAAAGTCTAAAATTTTGTATCCAATTGATTGAGGATGTTATTAAATGAATACAATATGTTTTATGTGTTCAAACCCTCTAAAATTGAATTTATTAAAGATCAAGTTTTAAAAACCTGTAAGAAAGACATTTATACAGGGTTTAAGGTTAGTAATGTGATGGTTTTTAGAGCTTGGATAAAACTAATGATATGAAAACTTGTAGATAATTAAAAGGTGATGTTTTAAACTTGTTCCAAGAGTTGTAAGGCCTTAAAAATCACTAAAACTAATGATATGAGAAATTGATTTTTTTTTTTTTTTTGGTAAATCTGTTGTTTAAGCCTGATACAAGGTTAATAGGAGGATTATATCAAATTTTATTGAGGCCCTATTGCTACTATAAGGATATAATACTTATGATCAAATTTTATTAGTTTAGTAAGCATGTCCAAGTTTAGATACTTCGCTAAAGACCTGAGTTTCTTTTGAACTTTTCAAGAACATCAAGTGGACTTAATGAACTAGGTTACAATCCTAACTGGATAGACTATTCTATTGAGTCTTTAGACTCTAAGGATCCACATGCACCAAATTTTAAGTATTATCTAGCGTTATAATATCATTATTTAATGAAATAAATGGATTCTCTTTAATTTTTGTTAGATAATTTTCAAATTCTTAATGTATTAAACTATAACTTATAGAAAATTCACATTAAATTGGAAATTATGGCCCAAAAATTATGGAATATTATCATCAAGACTGAAGAGGCCCTGTTAGGATGACATGTGACACTTGAGCTTTCAAATGTGTTTTAACATAAATAATAATAATAATACATGTCAATTATCTTGATAGGTGTTAAGTATGAATTATTACTCCATATTGGTAATCAAGAGTCTCTCAATGATGCTTCGAAACTCCATGAGTTTATGTATGACGGCACTCATCTCTCTAACATTATTAAATTGGTTTTTAAATTTATAACAACCCATATTAAAGGTGATGAAAAAGTTATATTTATAGATAAAATTATGAATATTAATTCTTAGTTATATTGATGTAATTATAATATATTATTAATATCAATTTTATATTTCATTACTCAATTTGATATTTGTGATCTTTTTTCTAATTTTATTTCTATTCTGAACTCTAAATACCAAATAGAGCAAGATACCCCTAACCATATAAATTTGTCTGCTCTCTTGATTCAATAATAGCATGTTATGACTAATTTTGATTCTAAAGAGAATGCCACTCATGAACTTATCACTCTCAACTCTATTTTTGAGAATAATAGAAACTAGAAACTTAACCTTAATTTTACTAATGGAAAAAAAAGAGAAAAAAAAATTGGTAATAAGAAATATAAATCTAAGTTTAATGGGAATTGAAATATATGTGGTAAGTTTGATCATAAAAGGGAAACTTGTTATAAAAACAAAAATATAATTAAAAATAAATCTTCTAAAAATAACAAAGAGAAGAAATCTAATTAAAACCATCAGTAGAACCACAATTAGAACAACAATTAGGAACAAAATTCTAATTTTTTTGCTTTATATTATTATTATTTTTCTTCTAACGATAATTAATGTATTTTATATAGCCATGCATATCAACATATAACATGAATATCTAAAATTTTAACTATACTAGAGATATTTCAAAAAATATTTACATAGGAGATAATTCTATAATGAAAGACAACATTTGTAAATGTTTCTATTAATGATATTTTTTATGTACCTAAGCTTAAGATTAATTTTTTATTATTTTTTCAACTTAAAAATGATAAATTAATTGTATCTTTTTTTAAAGACAACTAGTCCATTATAAATCAATGGTTGTTTGATTTTTGAAGGTGTTCAAAATAATTGCTTATGTATTTTCTCTGCTTCTTCTACATGTTTTAATTCATTGCATAGTAAAAATGAATCTCAATTGTGGTAAAAAATATTAGGACATGTTAATAGTATAAGTTTACATGATATGTATTCTCATAATCTTTTTTTGGGTCTTCCTTCTATTTCATCTCATCATCCAACATGTGAGGGATACTTATGTTGTAAGCAACATACTACGCCCTTTTGTGAGAATCAAGATGCAAATTCCTCTCATACTTTAGACTAAATTCATAGTAATTTAGAAGGACATATTAAAGTTATATCTATTAATGGTTCTTTATATGTTTTTAATTTTATAGAATATTAGACTAGAATGATATGGTCATATTTTATTAAAAATAAATTTGAAGTGTTGTCTAAATTCAAGGAATTTAAATCTTTTATTCAAAAAAAATATAGTTTTTCTATTAGGAAATTAATATAAGATAATGGTAATGAATATATTAGTAAATAATTCTAATTTTTTATATTATTTGTGGTATTTAAATGGAACTAGCAACTCCTTATTCTCCTCAGCAAAATTTTATTACTATAAGGAAAAACTGCACCATTATCGAGATGGATAGAACAATGTTGCATGATATAAATGTTCCTAAATTAGTATGGGATGAATGCATGAATATTATTGTTCATATTATGAATATAATAAATATTAAATGTTTTCATCTATCTACCTTTTTATAAATGTGGTCTAAAAAGAAACCTAGTTTGGATCATCTTACGATCTTTTGTAACCATGCTTTTATCTTTGTTCCTAATGTGAAAAGAAATAATATTTGATCCTACTATATATATATATATATATATATATATATATATATTTGGTTATGGAGTTAAGAATAAATGATTAAGATTTTATGATCCCTTTAAATGATATATCATTGAGAATAGGAATTTTCTTATTGGAAAAAAATTATGATCACTCAATGAAACCTCATCAAGGTTCTTCTTTTGATGAACACGTCTCTCATGTTTATCCTAGTGATTAAAATGACAACTTGTAATATGTTTATACATATTTAATTTCTTATATTTTGAGGAACCCCCTAAATTTCATGTGTAATCTAAAATACCTAAATGGGCAAAATCTCTAATCCAATCTTTTGATATTGATAATCTTAATAAATTAACTAGGAGTCAACATTATTATCATGAATTAATGACTATGTATTAATGTGAACCTCAATATTTTAAGGAATCAATTAAATATTATAGATTAAAATTTTATATGTAACCTAATTATATTTCTTTAATTAAAAATCAAACATGGGATGGTTTCCCACGTCCGCCTAAAAGGCAAATTATTCTAGGTGAATTTATAAAATCAAATATAATTCAATTGGTAAAACTTACAAGTTTAAATAAATATTATTTTCTCATGAGTTTACTCAAAAACTTGGGATTGACTATGTCAAAGCCTTTGCTCTCATAGAAAAAATAATTATTTTTAGATTACTTATTACTTTTGCATCCCAAAATGTTTGGGTTATACGTGAAATGGATGTCAAGAATGAATTGATAAATGATGATTTAGAAGATAAAATATATGAATTAGACTAAAGGTTTAATTTAACCTTATAAATAACATTATGTGCATAATTTAAATAAATATTATTATGGTTTAAAAGAAGCTCTTTGATTTTGTTATTCTAAAATTACTTCATTTTACAAAGAACTAGATTTATCTAACTATTATTTTGATAATGAGATCTTTGATAAAGTTAAAAGTGGTCATTTAATCTTAATTATATTATATGTCAATTATCTTTTGAATACTATTAATTTAAATAGTTTAATTCTTAAATATAAGGATAAACTAAGTCAAATGTTTGAAATGATTGATTTATGCAATATGCATCATTTTTGTTTGAATGGCTATATTTTAGGATAAAAATTAAATTGTTGTATCACAATATAAATATGCACATAATATTCTCATTTAATTTTAATATGATTGATTATAAATCTACATCTAATCCTATTGAAGTTGGTATTAAACTTGATGCAAACTGTGCATGTGAAAAAACTAACCCTACATTATATAGACAACTTGTTGGTATTTTGATTTATATAACCATTACTAAGCTATGTATTTCATTGGTTTTTTGTGTTACTTATATATTTATTCATGATCCATATAATGATCACTGGAAATTAGCAAAGCGATTAATTTGGTATATCAGAGGAATTATAAACATTGGTTTATTTTATTCTTTAATTAAAAAATTTAATTTATATGGTGATTGGGATGTTGACCATGATGGTGATAATATAGATCACAAAATTACTTGTGGATATCTTTTTAAGTTTGGTTCAAGTGATATCACATGAAGCAACATAAAGAAACCTATTATTTATATCTCTCTTATAGAATTAGAGTATAGAAGTGCTATAGAAGATGTTAAGGAAGCCATGTGTATATGAAGGTTGCTAGGAGAAATTAATTTGGATGTTTCTCATAGTAACATCCTTCATTATGATAGCCAAAGTTATATAGCTATGGAAAATAATTTAGTGCAACACCAACAAACTAATCATATTAAAGTTTATGTGAATTTTATTTAAGGGAAAGTCCTCATAGGTGATATTGATGTATGGTTCTGACCTAAAAGTTAAAAAGTGGTATATATTTTCATAAAATCAATTAGTGATACCAAGTTAATTCTATTTGATGTAGTAATGGGTATGTCAGAGTTGCCATTGAGAGGAAGTATGCATGACAATGTATCTTCTTAATGACCATGTGTTAATTATTCTTCTCTATACTTATTTTAATTATAAATCATTGTAAATTTCATGTGGAAGTTATGTTATTTTATATTAAACTGCATGTGGAAGTTTTATTTTTTTACCGAATACATAAAAGCATAATTTATAATGGAGGTCCTTATGTTAAAAAAGGTTTCAAATATGCTTAGTGAATATTCATGAGAATTTGTGAGATGCAATATCATGATTATGATAGCCTAAACTTAATTTTATGTAATTTATGTATTATATTTTTTTTGGTTTGAAAAAGTGATGTTTGGCACTATGAAGGTTTTTAAACCCTTCAAATTTATATATAGTATAATTTATTTATTAAGTTGACTATGACTTTTATCGCCACTTAGCATTAAGAGGTAGTGTTAGAATATTTAATTTTTAAGTGGTGTTTTTATATACCCTCAGTACATTTTAGGTAATTTAATAATAATGATTTATTATTTATTAACATGAGTTAAAACCATTGTGTAAATAAATAATAAAAAATAAATTATTTATTACTTATTACTTTTCACTTAACTAAAACATTCTTGGGATGGATAGGCCCATTGGTTGTAACATTCACCTCCATCACTTTTCACTATAAATATGGTATTACCCCTATTGTTTATATAAATGATACATTCAAACATACTTAGGTGATTAAATAGTTTTGTGAAAATATTTGAGAGGAAGTGAGAATTAATAAGTGTGTATTGGGTAAATGTTTCTCAATTAATGAATATTGATTTGTGTGTTTTTTTATTTTTTGATATTTTCCCATGTTATTCTTGTGTCATGAGTTAATTAATCTATTTGTGTATGCTTATTCAATTTCATTTTATATCTATCATATGGATATACATTACATATGTATTGATTCATGTATTATCTCACCCAACTCTAGATTTTTATGGTTAAACACATTCATATCCAAACCAAAAACAAATTCTCTGATTCCTTTAATAATTTGTTATGAAACATGAATTTAACAAATTCTAAATTAGTGGGTCAAATAAATGAACAAAGATGGTTTTCTATGAGTGCCATCTTTCTCACATCTACCCAGAACATAAATGTTGTGTTTAAAAAATTTAAAATGCATCCTTCAAAGATATAATAAAAAATAATATAAAATGTATTTATATGTATATAAAAATAAAGTCTTAATTTCATATTTCATCACCACAAACCTCATACATAAAATAAAATATTACATCTTGGCAAAGAAATATCTCACTTAAAATGCCTAAAAAATAATATTGAGTGGTGTTTAACATATTAATTATTAACATAAAAAAGTTAAATAATATGGTGTTATAATGGTAATCAATAGGAACATATGAGATCTATATTATTTTTATGAGGAAAAAAATATAAAATATATTGTACCTAGTCAAATTTAATGTAAATAGGAAACTATGTTACCTAACACTTTCATTAGAATATTATAGTATACATCAAATGGATTATCCTCATTGTAATATGAAAACATACACATAATATAAGGTGTTAACATTTATTCTATGAATGTCATCATATCCCTTTAAAAACTATCAACTAGAAAATGCAGGTGACACACAAGTATAACTGTCCAACTTCTCAAAGCATGGTTTAAGTATCCCCTTTTCAAATTAAACATGAAAATAAAACCAAAACCAATATTATAAATTCAATGAAGTTGGGATTTGACATAAATGTGTCTTCTACCTCCAAATAGTGAACTTATGAGGATGCAAGTGTTTTCATTTTTAGAATAAAGTATTTAAAACTCTAAACAAAAAAATACACACTAAGGAAAAAAATCTCGTCAAATATTTATTGATATTATAATATTTTAGTTTTATATAACTTATCACTACTATCCTATCCTAAATATTATATCATTGTAAAAAGGAAATTTTAGACATTTTAAACAAAATTATGCATGTAGCGAAGGATGCTTTTATTAACAACCCTTTTTAAATGATACTTTTTAATAAATTAGATTAAAACCATAGTGAAACACTATACCCAAAAAATATAAAACTAAAACTCACAAACTCCAATAACTTTCATGGTGGGATTTTTATAGAGTTATAGTATGCAATTAAAAATGAAATGAAAATTCATAGAAGTGTATTTAGTCAATTTATTTCAAGATAAGCTTTAGAATGATTTATTGATGTGGATTTTATGTACACCAAATATTATTACAATAAATTTCATCACATTTTATGATCATTGATAATTCAATCAAATACATGAGTTATATGTCTCAGTTTTGTAAATAACCATGTGGTGGAATAGTGGTGATCCTAGTGGTTATTTCCCCCAGATGGTTCAGATGTGGCAAGTGCCTAACACTTAACCTAAAATTATTCTTATAGTGGGTGGATGGATTTTAACTAAGGTGGATCTGATTTTTAAAAATGACAAAAGAGGGAAATAGAGTGAAAAAATGAAAGTGTTATATGGTTCAATTGAAAATCAAACCCTTCCAAACTAACTTACTATGCTGAGATAAACATATGTCACAAACCAATTTTTGATGTGGGTTAGCTATAAGAAAATAATATAATCAAACATAGTAAAGTGTATAAATAAATAATTAAAATATAACCTATTTATTATAATCAAAAATGTTATTAGTTAAGGATTGCTATACATATCCAATTTCACTAAAAAATTGTTAGTATGATGCATAAAAAAATAGTTGATCAATACTAACATAATGTGAAATCCAATTAATGAAACTAAAAAACTTACATAACCTCCAATAGGTATTAAAAACTAATGCAAATTATTCAAAGAAAAAAAAAATTATAAGACACGACACATTCACATAAACTCAAAAAATAGTTAAAGAGAGTTAATTTGGTTGCATTAATTGCTAAAATTATTCTATTTTTAGAATAAGTGAAATTCAAACATATATAGATTTGGATGGGGCCCACCTTATATTCAAATCTCATTTCATATTTATAAAATTAAAATAAGAAAATCTCTTAGTTTAGCATTTAGACTATATAAAATCAAAATGTTTATACATAAACAAACCTTAATTTAACTTTATAGCTAGTGTATATAGATATATAAACAATTGTGCCAAAAATTAGACTAAAAATGTCACTTTACAAATTATAAACACTAAATCTAAATTATATAACACCTTAGTCTTTTATACTTGGCATGTATTTCTCACTGTTGTACCCTTCAATTCTAAGACCTTCATGTTGTAAAAAGGATTACATCCACTATTGTTTGTGCCTATTTATTATATTTTAGTTTGACCATATGTTACCATAATGACCAGGAATTTTATGTTTTACAAATCAGTTTAAATATACTTATTATCATCTTTAGAAATGTTTGAACATATACATATTTTCTAACCTCCCAGACACATGTGTCTAAGTTGGATGCCTATGTTGATGTTAGTGTCATACGTCAAACTAAACATCCAGTTCCATAAAGACATAAAATTTATGAATAAAACATATTCTAAAGGTTTTAATAAGTGGTTTAATGTGAGATATTTCCAAAAGGGATTTGTACATATACAATATCAACCCTCACTCATTCCTCACATAACATATACCTATTAACTGACAAGACAACCTACCAAAAACATTCAATTAAGAATTTAAGTGAGAAAAGTTTCCCTATTATTTATTATTTCAATAATACTCATATGGAGAACTTATATCCATGTCTAATGCATAGAAGGAGCATTCCATGATCCATATTTTCCCAATTACAAGGTAGGTCACTCTATTTACTTGTTTATCATACATTGCATCTTGATACACATACAAGACAAAATGTAGCGGAGGAATACACAAGTATGAGGACCTATTCAAAGTATTGGAGATGTAGTCAACACCCAATGATATATGGGTCATTTGGGTAGCTTGAAACTATGTGCCTACTAACTTATTTTTTCCAGAGTCACTATAAGGGTGAGGAATCTTGGGTTTGATCATTTAAAAAAGAGTGACTTCCTATGCATGAGATATGAATACACCACAGTAAAGGAAACATAAAATTTATATGGTTATAGGTGGTCATGCTAAGATCTAATTTATATTTTATACTAAACACCTACATCCAAGTTAAATAGTAGCATCAATGTAGTAGTCCAAATTTGACACAAGTGTCCAGGGCCACAAAATATAAATTCTTATAATCTAATAGTTGATCTAGAATCTAGATCTAGTCTACTTATATCTTGTTCCATATCAGATGTATACATATATAATAAACTGACTAATTACTCTTGTTTATAATTCATTATGTAATATCAACTAATAGTTTTAATTTCTATTTTTAGCATATCTCAGCATCTAATTTCATAATATTGTTTATTTGAGTTTACAAATTGATTGACATGCTATATATCTATTTATCACCTTTATCCTTATTCATTTATATATTCTTGACCCTATACTATGTTTAGCCATCTCAATTCAAGGTTAAATATTTGGTGAACCTATCTCTTTATGAAAACCCTACCTTACCCTAGGACTTTCAATCTTATAATGTTTTTCATTATTGCAATTTTTTCATATTTATTCTATCATTTATATAAAAACTAAGCATATCCATAGATTATATAATGTTTCTATAAAACACCTAGATATTCCTAATTATCCACCTAATATGGCTCAAACCAATTAAATAACCAATCCTATACCTAATGAATATAATACTAAATAGATTGAACCACATACTAAATATGTTATCATAGAAGATGATTTTTATCACAAAGATAATGAATCTAATTAAAATAACGAACATGAATAGATAGATCTAGAACAAGGACAATCTCTTACTATGATTCAACATCATATAGGATAAAACCCTTAAGATATTAATGATATCCTAATAATCATACTATAAACTAAAAAATCAAAAAGTGTATATGAAAAATTATGTCCATCTATTCATCATGCTATTAGAGTCATGTGTCATTCATATATACTAATAACCCTCCCTTTGGGAACATCACCACTTCATACTTCTAATGGAGGTACATAATATATGTTTGTACCTTTTTTCCCTAAAACAAATCCTACTATTACTACATCTTACATGGGAAACATTAACACTTCAACCCAATTACCAATTTCAATGGCTCTATCCATTCAAACTATGGGTACACCTCCTTTGGTAACTTCCCAAGCTTCCAAGCTGAATGACCAAGAAGTTCATGATCTTGTCCAAACTATAAAACTTTTTCAAAAAAGGTTAAAAATATTGAAATAGAAACTATGAAATCACCTTATGTTATTGATTCATAAGAGGTGTTACATAAGCCTATTCAACATGAGATATATTTTCACCCCTTGCCAACTTGTTTTGTTGTACCTAAGTTCACATTTTATTATGTCAAGGGTGATCTTGAGTAGCATCTTCAATATTTGTATGTGGAATGCCTTTATTATGCCTCTAATGATAAAATTTTGACTAAACTATTTCCATTGAGCCTCATGGATTATAATCTAAGTTGGTTCTATGATTTACCAATTCAATCATTAGACACATTCAACAATATTTTAATTCAATTTTTGGCATACTTCTCTATAAATAATACCAAAAAGGTTTCCTCTTCCCAAATTGTAAAACTAAAATAATGAACCAATGAGCCTATCAATTAATATGTTTTAAAATAAAAGATAATGTTGGATAAAATAACCAATCCAATTGTAGATAACGAACATCAATACACATTTAAGAATGTTTGTTTTCCCATTACATGAATCATTTTTTCTTAAAAATTCAAATCTTTTGATGACTAATGCCATATTGTTTATGATCATGAAATGAAACATATCTCATCAAAAAAATTAAGTATATAGAAACACAATGACTATGTCAAATACAAAGTTTACTATCAAACCAAGTTATAAGGTGAAACTCACAAAACCTAAAAATGAAACAACTAGCACAGATAATGTGCTATCACAAAAACCTAATCAACTTGTCATATCCAATACACTAAAAATATAATTTACACTCTTATTGGAGTCTTTGGTTTCACTACTTCTCAAGATTGTGGAGTTTTACCTCATATCTCTTCCTCATCTTATATAGGTTGATATCAGTTAACCTATACCCAAAGGATATGATTGTAATGTTTATTATGACTATCACCAAGGCCTAGGGCATTATACAAACTGATGTTTAACTTTCAATCATAAGATCCAAGAACTTACTAATGACCAAAATATTACATTTGATGATCTTCCAAAGGAATAAGGATCACAACTTGGTGACCACCGTAATCATAAAATATCTAATAACCCTTTTTAATACCATTCTAAGAAGGAATCAAAAGTGAAAATGGCATATAATACACATCTTCCTCCATCACATTACAGGCACCCATTATATGGGTTTATTCGTACTTATACATGGTATACACCTCCCATGGTTAAGATACATTTTATTAATTTTGATGAGAGTTATATTGTGGATGATAGCTCAAATCTTTGTTGATTATCCATTTGAGCATAACTTGACCACTATTCTATACACAATGTTATGATCGATAATGGTGTTAGGCATAATTTTTACATTATGACATTACTTACACACTTAGGTTATACACATGATGATTTACATCCTTCAACAAAATTAGTTAGAGAATTTGATGGTGCTTCACATCATGTTCTTAGTGAAATTACCTTAACTTTATATATTAATTTTTGATATGTTATTAGCATGACATCGGATAAATACACTCCATGCATTACCTTATACATTGCCTAGGTGTATTAAATACATTAATTCCAACATGGTATTTACAATATTCAAAATTCCATATGAACATCCACTTGAACAAAAGAATTTTATACCTGAATAATTAATTATCAAACCTATTAAGGTTAATCCTCTATGAAAGGGTAAGTAATAGGTAATACCCTTTCCTATGTGGTTAATACATGAAATGTAATTGAATTAGAGATACTAGTGGATTCCATGGAATACTTATCTATTATGCACCATATTTAGATATATATATCACCTAAACATGTTCTCATTATTTCTACTTTAAATAAAACATAGAGTATTTAGTGATGGGTTTCACGAACCCCTAATCCCATTTTCTCTTCTTGATAATAGATTCCTATTATATATACATATAGAATTATAGATACTACAATTCCAAATATTACACCTATCTATGTAATATAGAAATAACATCATTTTATTTCTCTAGGGTCACAATGGGGAGATACCTATGAGCGTCCTTTCTATGAGATCATATGATTGTCTTTTTTTTCTAGTAATCCAAAAACACCAATGTTGGGCCCCTTTTTGTGCTAAATAATGGATATGTGCCAACTCAATAAACACCTAAGCATGAGGCAATCATGGAGGATGATTGGTGTTTTTTATTTTATCAATGCCAAGTAGATGGTGGCTAAAAAATCCAATCAACATTAGGAAGTGGGTCCATGAGATAATGACCATCCCTTAAAGACAAGCGGATCCTTTTGAATCAAGTAGCATTGGGATGTGGATTCATATGATAGTGACAGGGTATTAAATACAAGTGTAGTAGAGGTGGAAGGATGTGTACCTTTATCACCATCTTAATAATTAGTGTGATCTATTCCCCATGATCTTAGGATGCTTTTAATCCTATAAAAAGAAGCCATGTTTAGTTGAAGAGGGGAGATGAACTAGAGTAGCAAAGCTCTGGTGAATTGATGTTGCATAGTTTCCATTAGTGTTAGGACTTAAGTCAGGATTATTTTTGATGTTTCCCTTTGTAATGCCCAAGCTTGCATATGATCTTAAACTTTAGTAGTGTATGTTGAGAACTTGCTTAGTTTATATGGACTATAGATACATTATTGTTAAACTCCATTAATGAAGAACATTATTTCAATGTTTATTGATTGCATGATTTATTCTGTCAAATGCATATTGAGCTCTCAAAATTTTCTAACTTGACTCATTCATGATATAATTATAGTTGAAATTGAACCCTTCACCTATGATAGGGAATGTGTTAAGTATGGTTAAGACCTTGTACCCTAAAATGATACCCAGGCCTTAGCACAAGACCATGCCTAAGTCCCCTAACCAAATAACCAATTGCCACTCATGTTCCTGAGTGTCACTAATCCCATAAAACCCAAATATTATACCCATTAATACAAAATCATAATCATATTAACCTAATCCCTTGAAGAATAGAGTTATATCATGGCACAACTATCGCAACATAGACCCTGATCCCTTCTCTACTATACTTTAAGTGAGAATATAAGGCTTGAAACTTATGTATATTGATGATATCACATTCAATTGATAAATATTGAGTGCTTTAGGATTATTCAAGGCCTATGCCCTTCTAAACCAAGACTAAATTTGATTTGGATATCTAGGTAGGCATGTGACTAGGCTCATGATTGAAAATCCTACTTTTTTATAATATTTTGGTTCCATTACCGAGATTGTTAAATTTTATTATTGTAATGGTACTCCAAGACAATACTCTATCTCTCCCTTAAGAACATCAAATTCTATATCGAATGAGTGGAAGATATATTTGCATTCAAGGTCTCCTTTTTATGGGTATGGATTCAATTATAGATGTACCAGACGTACCTACCCCTTTTAAACCTATAGTACAAGTTCATGCATTAGATTCTCTAAAGGAATACATAATATTGATAGCTAACCTCCTTGTTGATCTAGACTTTGATCATTTTACAAATTTGGACTAGAACTTCATTATTGAACAAGTTATCCTATACAAGGAGGTAGTTAAAGATACCTCTAGACCTCAAGGTACTAGCTTGACTAGATAAAACATGAATGAAATCACTCTAGTTTACCCAATTTCAGATGCATAGCTTGGAAAACAACCCATAAGAAGTGGTCCTATGCTACTAGTCAGTAGTATAGTGCCATCATGTTATATGGTACTAGTAGAAAGCACTAGACTAGTGTTTGGCCTAGTTACTTGAGTCTTGGGAGGACCAACACTAGGATAAGCACTTGAAGGACAAACACCTCAATCACTGGTTACTTCATAATCCTAGATCTATTAAAAAATGGATATGTTCCTACTATATTATCAAGTTGTGTTGAATTTCATAGATCATGTGATCAAATGTGAGCTATAATTGTGCACTCAAGGAATAACCCAGTTTAAGTATAAGGCAACCCAATTTTTTATAACCTTGCTTGATTTCACCCATATTTTATATAGGAAGTTTGATCCTAACTAGGCTATGGTTGATTATGACACCCTGAAGGGAGCCTTCTTGAAGTATTTTGATATACCTAAATTTGATTAGTATAGCATTGCCATGCTCAAGGAGATCAACTGGGGATTATTATAGAGCATGCTCTTATATGATGCTAGATTAAAGATGATCCTTTTCAAGATTCCTTATGACATTCACCGCTCCTTAAATCATAATGGTTTGTTAGAGGATTACTAGTGTCTTTAATAAGGGGGTTATCCATGAAAACATTCATAGACCCTCAAGAAGAGCTTAAAGTTGTGGTTAGGGTTGAGGTAGTTAAGATCATTGATATAGGCATTAGCCCATTCATGAAGGTGTAGATTGAATCTATGGCTTACTCACTATAGAATATTATCTTTAGTTCAACACAATATGCTCAAATTAGGTTATGGTTTATCGACTGTGAGATGAAGGGTCATAATAGAAATAACTACCCTCATATAAATATGCACACACTGCTTCTTAGTTGTGAAGTTTAACATGAGGTACATGATGTTCACAACTACCCCTTATTAAAATGTACTAGTTTGGTTAGCACAACCCTATACTATAATTTTTTTGATGCCTATATTCATAACACAACTAACTATTGAGTAATTGATAAAATACACTATAACATGGAAAGAGGTGTATGATAGTCAACTATGATAGTAAGAGGGTAGGTGAACCAAGGAAATGAGAATTATGGTAAAAATAATACTAGATATGGGAACCAAAGAGGCACTAGAGGATAAGGTAGAGGATGTAATGGAGGAATATTCCCACCATAATCATGTTACAAGTGTGGGTCAATTGAGCACTATTAGCATGATAACTCAATGCATCTAACATGTGGGTATTGTCAATAACCACATGTGGTTGAATAATGTCCTAACTTGTGTAAAAATATAACACAAGGAAATATGGGCACTGAAAGGGCCATAAGGATGATCAGGTATGAGCCTAAAGATATGAAATGGGCTCCAAAGGTACAACTAGCATGCATAAAACAAATCAAGGTGTAGTCAACCACATAGAGTGGGTTCACCACTTAGCCATAAAATATTCCAACACAAGAGCTATGCCTATAATATGTAAAACCAAGACAAATCAAGTACAACACATGTCCTAAGATAAAATCTATGCCCTATCTTAACCTTGTGCATCAATAAGATGTCCTATTATAAGTTATGAGCATAATAAAAATTTTGAAAGGAAAACTCTTGCTGGCCATAGATCTAGAAGCACAAGTTGTTGTCTTATGTAGAAATCAAGATAGATAGAAGGATTAATATAGGAGATAACAAAGATATTTCACCTCCTTGGGTGGGATGTTCTCCCTACTAAAAAAATGATCTTATAGCATGCATGGAGAAAGCTAAGTGAAATTATTGAGCCCCACATAATTGAAGTTATTATGATGTATATGGAGTGGGTATATGAATTAAGGCATACAAAAAATGTAGATTATGATTAATATTTACTCGTAAATACCACCATCAATTGATGGTACATTTATGAGGTGTTGATTGACACCAATGTATAGGTCAATATCCTGACCAAGAATGCATGGGAGAAAATGGGTAGGCCAACCTTGAGGCCTTCTTCAAATGTACTTTTCATGGCTAAAAAAACCTAAGTGTACCTGATTATAATTATTTAGGGTAATATTATAGATATTATGGGTACAAAATTCCATGTTAACTTTAAGCTTATTTAGTTGGCCAAATAGGATAACTACCTAGCACTTCTAGGAAGGCCTTGGTTCTATTCTAACAATGTAGATATGTAATTCAAGAAGTGATACATAACCCTAAAAAATTACAAAGAAAGGGTAGTAATCCCCTTTTTAAGTGACCAATAATTGACCTATGTGGAGATCATTGATTTGGAGTATGAGATCAACCATATTTATAACATCATGATGTAAGGTGTTGAGAATATCCATCTTTGTGATAAAGGAGTGCTTCCCTAAGAGGATGGGAATTCAACCTTAGAAACTATCAAAGTCACTTATGACTGATGGGTTGAAGAGGTTTATGAGTCCATTGGTCATAGATGTTGCTTGGTACATGTAAAGGTGCTAAAGCCCATGAGAATTAGCTAGGTCTATATTGATCATGCTCTGAAATGATGGGTCATGTGCTAGGTAAATAAAGGAAAGAGGGTACTCTAATTGAGTAAAGGAAATCTTTTATCACTCCTAAAATTCAAAGGGAGAAAATTATTTCAAAGGTATGTCAATGACCTTGAATCTTGTGTCCCCATAGAGGTAGACAAAATAGGTGCACTTATTTACACCTTGAGGAGTATTATCATGCATTGGTGGGTAGTGTAAATTTCTAACTTGCTAAATTGGATAGAGGTAAAGGCATCCATGTGTACTATATTTGGGATGAGTAATGAGATCTTGGATATATTAGCATACTCTGGTAAATATAACCCTATGGCACATGTGCACCTATGTGAAAAAAATGGACTGACTATGATGCTACTAGCCAAAGGACTTATGGGTGTACACCTTTTATAATACTTTGAAGACATGGGTATGAGCATGGTATGTAGTAAAGGAGATGCATTGAGAGATAACTAAGTAGGATGTCATTAAGGATAATTTTGTGCACACCTTCTCCTTTTATTCATATAACTTAGAGTTGGTTGAGGCATAATAAGTAATTTAGAGAGTAGTGTTGGAGGACACCACAATCATTGAATATCATTTGAAAGACATGTTTGGGGAAAAATATCTAGCACTCCTAACTTTATTTAAAAAATAGATGATTAATAATGACTCAAGTGAAGAGGATGATGAAACTTAGAAGGAGCACTTCTAGGAAATGATGACTACTAGAAGAAAAATCATGTGATAAGTAAATTACAAACTCCTAATAAGAACACCCTACTCATCTATGTGTAGAGACGATAGAGGGAACTCAAAAAGTCAAGAAATATTGATAGGATAATAATGATCCATACCACACACCATTAAAGACCATCAAGGTGGACATTAACATAGAAATAGAGCCAAATATAACTACTCTAGGCACCCATTAGTCTGATGTATAGCTAGCACACATCATAGACCTCCTGAACGAGTTTCAAGACTTGTTTCCTGGGACTTATTAGTATATGAATGTCACCCACCCATGCCTTGGGAAGATGATCATAAATCTAATTGATGGTACAAAACTAGTCAGAAAGCACCCCTACATGATGAATCCCAACCTTTGCACCAAGGTAAAAAAAGAAATCAATGTTACAATGATTGCATGGGTCATTTACCCTATACAAGAGTTTATGTGGGTGAGCCTAATGGTAATAAGAATTAATAAGGATGGGTGCATTCACATTTGCATTTATTAGATAATGTTGAATTCCACTTACATTAATTACCCCTTCTTAACTCCATTCATCGATGAAGTCCTAGATGGAATCGCAAGATGTGAGATATAAACTTTCACTAATAGGTTCTTTGGATACCACCAACTCCATATTGATGATGAGGATAATCCTAAACAACCTTTACAATGAAATTGGGTTTTTCTTTAATAATATGGTGCCCTTTAGACTTAAGAATGCACTAGTTGTGTTCTCCATAGTGGTGGTCACTGCATTCAAATACTTCATCCATAAGTATCTCTAAGTCTATCTCAATGATTAGACCTTGTATTTCCTCATCAAGGACCATTATGACAACTAATGCCTAATTTTTGAGAGGTACATTTAGTTTTAGATATCCCTAAACCTAAAAATTGCATCTTTGTAACACCATTTAGAACCCTACTCATGCACATCATCTATAAGGATGGTTTACTCATCGATCCATTGAAGATCACCATCATAATTCAGCTACAAAATCCTTCCACATATAAATATGTTCATTCATTTCTTGCTAATTTATAGAAAATTTGTAAGGATTTATACAAAGATTTTGGTGCCATTAAAAGAGATTTTACATAAGTATGGACCTTTCTACTAGGGAAAAGTGTAAGAGGATGCATTTGAGACCTTAAACCTCAGATTAACTATCATGCTTATCTTTAAATTCCCTAACTAGACAACACCTTTTCATTTCTATGTTGATGTTTCTAACTCTATGATTGGTGCAATCTTGGCACCACTCGGTGAAGGAAAAATGAATCATCTCAACTCCTTTGCTAGTAGAAATTTGACCTCAATAGAGTAGAATTACATAAAGAAAGAGTGTGAGGTTCTCACCATGGTCTTGGCACAACTAAGTAGAGACGAAGTGTTGTTATGATATGCCATGGAGCATAGAATGAACTCTATCCTTCATGATGTGCATGAGGGGATAGTAAGAGGCCATTGTGTAGGAGATGTAATGGCATGAAAAGTGCTAAAGTTAGGATGATGGTGCCCAAGCTTGTTTTAATATGAAAATAACTACACCAAGGGATGTGATATATGTTATCACATAGGGAAACCCAACCATGGAGATAAGATTCCCATCATCTCAATTTTTTCCCAAACACCATTCAAGGAATGGGTCATTTATTTTGTTAGGTTGATAACTCTCTTTACATGATGCATATGTTCGAGGCATATTCTAGTAGCCATAGACTATTTCACCAAGTGGGTTGAGGTGACATTGACAAAACACTTCATAGCCACCATAACCACATGCTTCATCTAGGAGAATATAATAAATTGATATGAGTGCCTACATAGTCTAACTAGTGAAAGGGGCACTCACTTTATCAATGAAATTATGTGCATCCTATTAACTAAGTATATGGTGGTGCACCAAAAAATTACCCCTTATCATCCATAAGCAAAAAAATAGCTGAGGCATTTTTAAAAAATATTGGGAACATACCTCATGAAGATATGCAACATTAGTTGCAAAGATTGGGATGATCGAGTGTCTCTAGTATTATGGTCATATCACACAACCTACAAGCACTTGAAAAAGGCTACACGATTTCAAATGGGGTTTGGTCTTGAGGTAATCCTTTCAATGGAGTTCTTGATACCATCATTGCACATCATGTGCATTGGTAGGTTAGATGACCAAGTATCACTAAATTTAAGGTTAGAGGACTTAGAGTGCTTAGATTAGATGCATGCCCAAGAAAATTAGAGTCTTCAAATAAAAAAGGCATGCCAAAAGCTTTGGAATAAGAAACATATAAATCACAAGGTTATAGCATAAGGAACATTTATTTTTCCCTATGATTCCAAGTATTTTAGGCACCGAGGAAAACTATAGATAAGGTGGATGGTCCCTTATATCATCCACCACATATTAGAGATAGGTATGTGTAAGTTGCATATGTTGACTAGTAAAATCTCCCTGGGCATTTTAATGACAAAAGGATAAATTCATATTAGTAATAGGATGTTGCTTACAACATGAGAACATTGACTTCTTGGTCACTAGTCATTTTGATTTGACATGCCCAAAATAATGTTTGGCAAAAGCCAAACATTTTTTTTTTAATTAATTTATTTATTTATTTAGGTAGTAGGATAAAGAGTGAAAGAATAGTGATTTAAAGCCTATCAAAAATATTTACTAGAACTCCAATTATAATTCCATTTGGGTGATTTCATAACTTATGATTTCTAAGTGCTTAAGGCTAGACACCTACATTATGGTCAAATGATGATTGCCAGTGTCAAACAAATAAATTACAGAAGACCACCATAGGCTAGATTATAGATATAGGGAAATTTTAATCCCCTAAGTAGATATTCATCTATCCTTTCATGCATTGTAAAAGTTCCTAAGGCTAGACATATAAGTGGTGGGTGCATGTAGCTCACTATAATCAAGAGGAAGATGCACAAAATCCATGTGCACAAGAGATAATTTTTAGGTCCTTCGAAGGCCTAAGGAAGAGATAATTTGGCACTTCTATGCATACTAGCATTTGAATGAGTCAAACCCAGTTTATTTATAATCACCTAGGGCTAGACACGTAACTTTCTAGGTGTAAGAAGGTTTCCAAACTTGAAATAAATAGGAGACAAGTGAAGATGCACACAATGATCATGTGTAAGAAAGAAGTGAAAATGCACAACATGATCATGTGCAAGAGAAATAAAAGAGGAAAATCAATAACTAGAGGATGATTTTAAGGGATTTGTATGAGGTAATATAGGCAAAGGCAAGATGAAACACAAGAAACTAACCAAGATATATATGCATACTTGAAATAAAAGTATATCAAGAAGACAAGATGTAACTAAAGAAGTTTAATTGCATGCATGTGAGGTTTTGTGCCTAGGTTTCCATATTTAAGGTGAATTTCATGTTAAGAGAACAAACCACAAATGGGAATCATCATAGATAGCTGACATCCACCCTAATTTGAGTGGGAAGTGACCGTTTGAACCACAAGTTAGTTCACAAAAATACCATTAGGAGCATTGAATGAGGTGATGATAGAGGCATAAAGATATGAATTAAATAAGTTGGTGGTAGAGGATTTTCATAGATTTCAATAAATTTTATAGAGCTCAATAAATCTAGATGTCACCATGCCATTAATGCACCTACATTAAATATGATAAATGGAAGTAGGGTATAAAACATCACACGATAGACTTGTTTCAGTTATAAAATTTATGTGAACTTGAGCCTTTGAGAAAATAAAGTGAACAAGTGAACCAGAGGACTGAAGCACAAAAACCCTATTAGAGTGATATCTTGAGCACTCTCAGGTACCTAAAATGAATGATTGTGAAGCACAAAAAATTGTTCTCACATTAAGATAGGTGTAGAGAGGTGTGGGAATATATTTATGTAAAAGCTAGTCAAAAAAATGTGAGTTACAATAGAGGCTACCATTAATAGCCCATGAAGTTTGAAGATAAATGTATAGTCATAGATCGCATGACTATGAAATTTCATTAATAATTCAATGTTTTAGTAGACCTAACCTACCACACTTTTATACTTGCTGGTTCAATATGACTAAGAAGCAAAAAGGATTAGGTCCATAGTAATAAGAACTAAAGTGAGTGTGCATAGTAGTAGAAGTGACGCCTAAAAGAACAACCATGCTAATGATAAGAGTAAGCATCATGCAAGTCAAGACTAAGGTATTGACAAATATGTCCTATCAAGTGATGCAATTTCCCCTTAAAGTCTTAGTAGGTGAAAATTGGCATTCTTTTACACACACCTACCAACTAAAGGAGTATAACCATCATACTTATATTCATGCACAATACCTAGCATAAAATTGGATGGTTGATAGAGGAAATAAGATAAATCAAGGCGAAGCATTGTTTAATGTCTCTATTAGAGATAGTTTGATAGCTATTGATGTAGCTCAATTTTATGAGTTATTGTGATTTAAAAAACTAGAAGAACTTGTTGAATTATTTATTTTATGATTTCATGAAGACCACATATAATTTATAAGGAGAAGCATGATGATATCAACACACCTCATAATAAGTATAAATAGGCTCCCAAACACCAAAAAGATATCCATGAAATGATGAATGATGATGAAGAGGTGGAGCACATGGTGAAGCTCTTGAGTTATTACAATGGGGGTTTCACATTTCCCATAAAATATTTTAAGGACCACAACTTGATGGTAGCATATTTCCTCATAAGCTCAAAATGTTTCCCTAATAATCGATGGACTGACATCACAAAAACATACCTCTACATTGCCTAATATATGGTGTAGGGTGTGAAGTTTAATATTGATAATTTTTTTATGGAGGAAATTGTAAAGAATGCACTAGAGTTACACATGACAAAGGGGACCTTCATTTGAGGGTCCATTCTAATTATGATGGTCATGGAGGAAATTATGATATTGGATGGGGACAAGGACAATCTTTAGATTTTTCTAAAACATAATGACTCCCCACTACATAAATATAAGAACTTAACTTTCCCTAGTTTATTCAATGCAAGTATAATACTGGAGTGATAGGGTGGTTTGATAAGTATATAGAGTAATTTTTAATATAGTGATACATCCCTCAAGAGCTCCCCAAGAGCATGAATGGGATAATAACCTTCACCATTATCCATCATTTTTTATAGTCTTCTTAGCGCTAGTCAATGGTAATAATTCTAGCTAGTTGAAGCTCTCATATGCTTTCTCATCTAAGTATTTCATGGATCCACTCAAAAGGATCCATAATACACAAAAATTAGATATTCTGGTGAGAAAAATAGACATGGAAAGGAATAGGTTATGATCCTAGTTCGTGTACCTAGATGGAAAAGAGATAAGGGATAAAGAGGATGATTTAGATTGTATTGACGTCCACCCCCTTCAATAAGTAACCATACTTAGGCACATCCATAGGCTATACTATGAGATAAAGTAAAGGATAAAGGGGACCCATCACTAAGCAGAATGATGACCCCCCCATGAGGATCAGTGATGAAGGAACACTGGTGCTAGCTGAAAAGAAGAAGTCTCCCAAGAATAAAAAGGGGGAGACACTTGAGGAGATAAAGGAGTGCATATATTTTAAAATCACCTTATGTGATGAAGCCTCTATGTCAGCCCCTAAAAAGAAGTAAATGAAGTTTGTGCCAAATAATTATGCTATCTCAAAAGAGAAGAAAAATAAGCCAAAGTTTCCATCTGTGATGCCTAACATCACCCTAGAAGAAATAGAGGCATAAGAATAGATGTAGAAAGGTGTAGAATCGAGGAAGGGCATGTACATTATGCCTAGAGAAGACTCCTCATCTAGTCAGAAAACTCCCTTCCTACCCTAAAGTGAAGAATCAAGGTAGGAACAAACATGGAGGAAGCTTAGCCTTAGTGATGTGGATATTCAGAAGGCACAGGAGCTATAGAAGAGAAAATAAGAAATTAGGAGGGTAAACATGTTGGAAGAAGTGGTTGAGAGATTTGAGGATAAAAATTACAAGGAAAAAGGAGAAATGGAAGAAGATCCCAATGTGGTATAGATACATGAGGCTCTCCAAGGTGGCATTATTGTCATGCTCAGAGAAGAAGAAGCATCAAGTGCACCAACTAAAGAATATTGAAACCAACCTCTATAAGATGAAGAGGAGATGATACAAAAATGGATGATAATGGGACTTGATAAGATCATATTGAAACAACACTATAGTTTCATTGAAAAAGAGAGGCCATGATGGCTAATGTCATGACCCAAGAATAAATTAATAAAGTTGAGACTAAGGAGATAAGGGTTAAGGAGATAAGAATCACCACAATCATGAATAAGAGGAAGTTAAAAAATAAAGAAGGATAAGAAAGAGAAGGCTATAAAAGTGAGATAAGAGAAGAGGGTTATCTCATGCATGCAACCCATAAAAAATAGTATAGGCACGTAGTGCCCACACTAGTCTAGTAGAAGAAGCTATAGAACAGGCATACCCTAGTACTAAATGGGAACATGGAGATAAATGAGGTGATGTTGGTACCTTAAAGAAATAAATAGAGAGACAAAAGAAAAACTAGGTGCGGAAAAGGAATATACAGAGGTTTTCACCAAAGAGCCACAGGAAGAAGAGGTAGACAAAGTGGAAAAGTCTAAAGCTAAAAAACCCCTATAGGAAAGAGAATAAGAATAATGAAATAAAGAAGGTAGAAGAACTAGTGAATAAGAGTAGGATAAGATGGAATTGGCCATCAAAAAATAAGAATTTGAGCCATGTTATAGGGAGAAGGTGTAGAAGGCATATACCTAAGATAAGGATTTTTACAGGTTGGAGTACATACCCTCTAGAGCTACAACAAGGTTGAAATGCCACCAAGTGTCCTCTATGTTTGATTAATACATAAATGAGCCTCACTTTAATGTGTTAGTGAAAGTAATCCAAAGTGATAAAAAACTATAGGAGGGGCATAATTACAAACTTATAAACCCTCGGGATATAAATTTGGTAAGCTCAATTAATGCCTTCTTTAAAATGGCCTCTAAAGTAGAGTGAAAGAAATTTTTTAACAATGTTCACAATATAAAATAGAAGGCTATATCACTTAAGGTAGAGGAATAACTTTATCCCACTAAGATAAAACTTGAGTAGTTGAATGAGCATGTGGAAGAACAAATGTTCATAAGTTATACATGCTAGTAGAATAAATGCTCCCTCAGATGAAACTAATGCTAGAATAAGAAGACCCTTTCAAAGCCATTAATAAAGAGTTAAATAAAAATCTTGATGAGGTAAGAGACCTATTAAGAGACCTATTTTTAAGGATAGAAGAGCATATAGATGATGCCAATGTTATCTTTCACAACTTCACCACCCAAGCATCAGTCATCGATGCACACCTCCAAAAGATGAAAGGGGAGAAGGATGCATTGATGAAGCAAGCATTCACTATGATCAGAGTTCAGTGCATGAAAATTATGTTGTGGGTCAAGACTTTGAGTGTCTAGTTAAAGACCTAAGAGCAAGACTTGGAAGAACTCTTACGCACCTTCTAGATAAAAGGTGAGTAAGTAGGGAGCCATTCGAAATGATGGGGTCTAAAAATCAATGGAAAGGTTAGAGGTCTTCCAAAAAGAACTAGACAACACCAAAGTGTTCATGCTCAAGGTTACCTCTATAAAGATTGAAACTACCATTACATAAATCAAGCTCATAATCTAGGTCTTCGAAGACTTCAATCCATAACTTTAGCAAAGCAAACCTAAATTTTATATAACTAAGGCACTAAAAGGATAGTCTGAGAGTGGACTAACATTTTTGTATGGGGTAATGTTGGGCCCCTTTTTGTGTTAAGTATTGGATTCATGCCAGCTCAGTAAACACCTAGGTAGAAGGAAATCAAGGAGGATGATTATTGTTTTGTCTTCTAGTAGCACCATTTGGATGGTGTCTAACAACTCCAATCAACATTGAAAAGTGGGTGCATAGGATAACAACTAGCCATTAAATATAATAGCTATTTTTGAATCAAGAAACATTGGATGCATGATAGCAATGGGCCATTAAAGACAAGCATAGTGGAGGTAGAGGGATATGTACTTCCATCACTAGCTTATTAGTCAGTGTGATCCATTCCCCATGATCCTAAGACAATTTGAAGCCTATAAAAGGAAGCTGAGTTCAATTGAAGAGAGGATAATAACTGTAGTAGTGAAGCTTAGGTGAATTTCTACTATATTGTTGTCATTAATGTTATGAATTAAGTTGGGATGCTTTTTTATGCTCCTCATTTAATTCCCAAGCTTGCTTGTGAGCTTTGGCCTTAGCAGTTTATGTCAAGCACTTAGTTTATATGTATTATGCATGCATTTTTATTGAAATCTATTAATGAATAACACTATTTGAATTTTTATTGATTGTATGATTTATTTTTTTGAATTCATATTGGGCTCTCATAAGTTATTAACCTAACTTATTTATTGTAGACCTATATTTGGCAATGAACTGTGTTCCTATGATAGGTAATTCATTAAGTATGGTTAAGACCCTATGCCCTAAAATGATATATGCACCTTAGTGCAAGACCATGCCTATGTCCCCTAATCAAATAACAAGTTACCCGTCACACACCTGAGTGCCATTGAGCAAATAAAACCCAAGGTTTGTGCCCATGAATGCACAACCGTCATTTCACTAACCCAAGCCCTTGAAGAATAGTGTTACACCTAGCACAACTATCCCAACGTATCCCCAATCCCTTCACTATGCTTCATGTCAGAACATAATGCTTGTGCCTTATGTAAATTGATTCCAGTGTAAATAATTTCTAAATTTTTATCACCTTAGGATTATTCAAATCCTACGTTCTTCTAAAACAATACTAAATTTTATATGGATAGCTAGGTAAGTGTTTGACTAGACCCATGACCAAAAAGCCTACTTTTCTATAATAACCAAAAAATTAAAACATTTAAAAACATAAAAATATTATCATCTTTTACATATTATATTATTTCCTCAACATTTATGTTGTTAATTCCATGTTTTTAGATAACATATATCCTATTTTTATGTGCATGTGTTTCAACCATATTTTAAGTGTAGTACATGCATACCCAGGCACATGATCTATGCACTTTCAGATGTTGGGCCTTATCTCTACTCACGTCATTTGGAAATTTGGGGCATCCACTTATTTCATCAAGATACACCCATGTTATATTTTTTTATGGTCAAAATACCTTGTTATAAATATTTTTTCCTGAAGAAGGATCATGGATGATGATCTGAAAAATCAAGGCAAATAAAAACAATACAATTTATTCCTAAAAGATGAAAATAAATTTATATGCATTGTGAAAGCATAAAATATCTAATATTTTATGATCATTTTCCATTATCATATTTAAGTGTATATACTTAAACATGTCTTTATCCATGCTTATATTTTTTTAATATACTTTATATATTATTTATTTTTTAACTAACATATATATTTAGGGATTAGTATGACATGTTTATGTTTATTTCTTATGTTCTATATTTTTCATTTATGCAATTCCTTTAGTATCTTATCTTTAATTTTATTTATTGTTACGGCACTTTAATATTATTTATTGATTATACCCCTCGTACCTATGTTTTCCTATTGTCACACACACACACACACACAGATATATATATATATATATATATATATATATATATATATATATATATATATATATATATATATATATATATATATATATATATATATATATATATATATATATATGAGAGAGATATTTCAACACCCTTCATAAATTTCAACTTAAAAAAAGAAATGTACACTTGAAAAAAATGAGTCATAGTTTAACATTGGATTTCACAAGGTTTTAGTTACAAATTAAACCCAAAACAAAATACCTAACTCATTCAAAACAACACAAAATAGACCTAATACATGGTGCAATTGATATGCCATCTAATAGTGTATAGAGTTTTTCATACATAAATATGTATAAGGAAAGAAAAACGTTTGAAAATGAATGTTCAACTACATATTAACACAAAACTTAGAGATTTTCATTGAATCTACTAAATGAAATATCATTGATCTAAAATTACGTGCTATAATTAGTTATATTAATTAATGTATTATAGTTTCTCAATTGTGATTCACCCTATTAGCTTGCATGTTTTTTAGGTGTGCTTAAATATATTTGAGAAAAAAATCATTGAAAGACCTAACATATGGAGCTATGTGAGTTTTATTAGGTCTTTTATCATAATTTGTAACAAAATTCCATTGAGTGAACAAGAGAAGAGTAAGAAAAGATGAAGGCATACTTTCACTTTTGAAGGATCTAAAATAAATAAAAACACCAAAGGTTTTTGTTTTATAATAATTGTTAGGTTTATTTAAAATATTTATCCAAAACATTTTAACAAATTATTTTTATTATTACTTATTAATAATTTTGACTTCACAAAATTTTTGGTCATTTATTTTATGCATATTTGCCTTTTATCAAATATTTTATTGTTGATTCGTACTCTTGATACCCATTTGAAGTGTATAATTATGTTATCACTCAATATTTTATTATTGATTCATATTCTTGATACCCTATTAAAGTGTATGATTATGTTTACATGTATTCAAAATGTTTATTTGTTTTTGATTTTGGTTAAAGTTTTCTTTTTTCTTCCCTCTATGGTTAGAGGAAAAATAATCCCATGTTATTCACCTTGTTTATTCATATTATTCTGTTGAAGGACATACCTAAAATATAAGGTATTAACTATAACATTCTCTTAGTTCATGTTATGACTAGTTATCATACTGGTGGTTTAAGATAACATCTATGTACTTGATATGTCATGACACTTTTAAATCACAACATGGATACATATAATATTAAAAAACTGAGTGACCTATGAATCATAGGAATAGTGGATGTAAATTATAACACAAATTTATTTTGACAAATTAGTGATCCATATGGTTTTTAATATATGTTAGACTATAAAATGAAATTTATAATTAAAATCCTTAAAATAATGTCGATATTAAAGTCTACTATTGTTAAATCTCTCAAAAATAACATAATATTTAATATTAAGTGGCGATAAAATTTAGTGTATAAAATATAAATAATAATAATAATAATTATTATTATTATTATTATTATTATTATTATTATTATTATTATTATTATTATTATTATTATTATTAATAAATATCAATAATTTTTTAAAGTGACATATACTTTGTTTTGGTTGTGTTGAATAAAGAACGTATGTGAATATCTAAAGTAGAAGATTAAAATGCAATAAAGAGAAAAATAGATTAATATTTCATATTTATACACTTTTTTTATCATGTAAAACATAATTTTAATGAATATATTAGTAACTTATATGTTGTTGTAACTTTGTAAAATTAAATAATATATTTGGATTAGAACTTTTAGTCCTTGATTCGACATAACCCTATAAACAATGTTATGATGTGAAACACTTAACTTACATAATAAAGGACTTGTTTCCATTACTTAAATATATATATCTCATTTAAATTTTTTTAGAATTATAAAAATTCATGATCCTTGCATCAGATTATGCAAATAAGTGCTATCTACTTTTCTTGACATTAATTTCTATATAATTCAAACTGATGCAAATACATTGTATCTTTTACATAACATTGTTTGATGAACATGTAGATTCAAAAGGCTTTGCAAATTTTCCTATGAATATTTGGCTCTAAGACTTTGTCAAGTACAAAACTAATTCTCTTCGATCTAAGGAAATACTATTCTAAGCTATTAGTGTTTTAGTGTAGTAACTTCTTATTCCATATTTAAAATGATTAATATAAAATAACTCTAAATAGTGTATTACTTTAAAAAATAAAAATAATATTATGTAACTCTATGAGTGGTACCTTAACATTTATTTTTCTTAAGAAACATATAATATGGTAGTACAACATTTTTAAATACAACATAACCTAGACTTATGAAATATGTTTTTAAATAATTTTTTCTTTATTAATTATATTTTTTCATAATGTGTTTAATAATTTTTTTCTTAATTACATTAATTTATTATAAACTCTTCTTAAAAGTAGTTATTAAGTATGTTGTTTAATATTTTTTTCTTAACTATATTTATTTATCATAAACAATTTCCAATAATAATTTTTTTCTAAAAAATAAAAAAATTCTTAAGATTATTGATAAGTTTATTATATGGATACCTAAATATGTACATGTTCCAATGCTTCCACTTATATGTGTTGGCACATGGAAAAAACATGAAATCAAACCTCTATATCTCCTCCCTCAAGGTTGAGGTGCACTCCAAAGTATCAATTATATAACTCACATATGAGGCCCCAAATCTCTCTGAAATTCATTTCCATATATGAAAAAATTTCCATGAATACTATTAGTTGAGGATTTATCCAAAAATTTCCATGAATACTATCAGTTGAGGATTTATCCAAACTATCTTAGAAAGTGCTCATAAAATTTGTACTCTACCCACTAAGAGAATAGTCTTATTAGCTCCCACCCATTACAAACCCTTATTGTACTTTGTCATGAGGGCTATTGGCATCATAGATTCTAATCATGGTAAAAAGTGACACTTTATGTATCCTATTTTGATCTAAATATAGTAATGTTGTAGCCCAAGAAATAAGATAATAGTTCAATATATTTGTAGAGAACATGGTATATATGAAACATAATTTATTTATTTTTAAAAATAACATAAAAATTAATGTATAACTATTCACTCCAAGTAATTGAGTACTCATAATTAATAAAATTAAATGAAAAAAATGAGAATAATTGTATTCAAGAGTTAGAAAGTGATTTATGTGTTTTTAATTTCTTAGAGAAGTTACAATAGTTAATATAATAGATTCATAATTACACAACTGAACACTTCCACATCCTTCTACCATATACACATCTTTCTCTATCCTAAACCATTCATCATATCATTTTTTCACTTCTACCTTATTATAAATACATTTAATTTATAGAATCCTAATTTTCTTGAAATTTCATTCTCCAACATTATAAAAATAACACACATAATATGTTATTACCTTTGAAGTGGTAAAAGTTATTGAAAACCCAATAACTACAAACACAATTGTTACATCCAAAGTTTCCTACAACTAATCATTTTAGACACCCTTTTTCCTATTTCCTCCTAAATACAACATTATACAAGACATCATACCTTAATCTCTGAATATCATTTTTATAAATTTGAATGGAACATTCTTCACATTCGTAATGTAAGTAATAATTCTAATACTTACAGCTGATTTTATCCTACGTTCTCCCATCTTATATATTCCCACATTGTAGGTTGATAAATTTTTATTTTCCCTTTTATTTAACACCTCACTAAAGACCTATGGAACATCTAGGAAATTGTGCTCTTATGCATCCCTAACTATATTCAATTTTACTTCCACTGACCTATTTATGGATGCTAATATGTACTCAAGTGTTCAAGCAAACCAAAAAATAAATACAATGAGAAATTTTTCATAGAATTTTATCTCATCCTCAATTTATGGTTTTCTTCCATGCACCTCAAGATAAATTCGTGGGCAATTCATATGAATATGATCAGGTAGAAAGAGCCATGCCAAAATAATTTAACTTAACTAGAATTACAATAAAGCTCTAATAGTGCTCTAATACTTTTCCTCCTAATAAAAAAATGATACTCATAAGACTTCTTAATATGGAACAAAATATGTCTTTAAGAGACATGGTGTTTCCATATACCCTATGTAAAATTGTGTATGAAGTTTATTGATCGACATTTGGATCATAATACATGATTTCTCAAAATAAAAAAAATTTGTAGATTGTAGACTTAAGATCAAAATATATAAAAATGCATATAATTCAAAATAATTATAGGAGCAAGTATAACTTGCAAGATGTTCAACATCATTTTTCTAAATAGGAGGAGATGCCACAAACATTGCTCTAGCAATAAAGGTTGGGTTTTCATCCCCAACCATTGTCATAATTACTTTCTCTTCCATTTCAAGGAAATCATATTCATTATTCATCCCATAATGCTTTGTTTCAGACTGGATATCAATTTGATGCCCTTTGCTACTTATTGTAATGGATTCCCTGAAGCGAGAGCATGCCAATAAAGACAAAGCAAAGGCAATGAGAAACAACATGGTACCTATTCCAGACAACATATATGGAATAGATGACCTCCATACTGAATGGCTCCCTATACTAATATTTCTCATTCTGATTTATCTTAACTATTCCTCACACAAGACCTCCTTTCAAGAGGTGTTTTATATAATAAATGTTTTAGGGAAAAAATTCCTTGATATAACATATGCTTTAGGGCAAGTTTCAAATAAATACAATAAAATTTACACATAGTAATAATTGTAATAGTTCACCTTTAAATTAGTTTATGAAAAACTATATGATTATTGTTGACCCTATGCCTATCAGAGATACCCAAAATTTTTGGTCAATAGAAACCCTTAGACCATTGATTTTCCTTGTTAGTGATTGCAGGTAAATAAAATTGTCCAAACAACAATCACTGGTTATTTTTTATTTAGATAGTGGAGTGTATATTATTCCATCTATATTATCCAATCTATGTGTAAGGAAGTAATCATTAGCTTATTATTGAAAAATGTGATGGTGATGCATAAGTAATAATACCTTTAGATGTAGAGGGAATTATGACTTTTTTTTCTCATTTTCAATGAAATTATTTATCAAAGATAATAACATAATAAGCTGTTATTTTTTTCTATAGTAGTTGTTTCCAAGACTTTTTTTTAAGTTTTTGATAGTATTTCTTTGAATTGAATATGCCTCTTATATTAGAGAGAACCGAAAAGTTTATTATGTTAACATAATAAAGGTAAAAAACTAAAAAAAAAAAAACCTAATATAACATGAATCTTAAATTCATCCTATTTGTGAACCACAAAGTGTATTTGTTAGGGTTTTTCATCCTAACCATTTTTTATAATTTACTTTTTTAATTAAAAAACTATAGAACCATATGTTTTCTAAGATGTCCTTCAATATTGTTGTAATAGATATATTAGTGAAATGTAATAGTATAATGTAATATCAGAATAGTATAATAATCCCACATTTAATAGGATTAGTAATTATCTAGTGATATATTATTATAAATAGGAGCCTATATTAATATGAAGGAACCTAATAATTATACTAAATTGAGCTCGATCAAATGAGATTTCCCCCTTGAAGATGCCAATGATTCTACAATTATGCTTATTTTGAATCAATATATTGATGTTATTTCTAATTTATTTCATATATTTTCAATTTATTCCTAACTTGTTTACGAAGGATCCTATCATTTGGTATCATAGCTTTTTCTAGGGCCATTTTTTTTAATAGTAGCTTCAAGAGTTAGGGATATTTATTATTATCCATTGTATGCTCTCACTTTTCCTTAATAAGATCATGGTGATCAGAAAGTGGTAACAAAGTGGTGGCATTAAGATTTCATCATAACTATGAGTCAAGTTTTAGAAGCAATAATCGCTATGAGTCATGTTTTAGAAGTTGAATCTATGTCAAGATCAACAAAAAAAAATTTGGCAAATGGTTTTCATTTCTAAAATATATGTTTTAAATCTCATACCATTGTATAGATTATCATTCTATATAGACTTCCCAAATGGTCATGTATGTTTTAATATTTGTAATATAAATTTTTACTATTGTTTGTATATTGTGTCATCAATGTGAAGGTCTGGTAAGGAATTTCACTTGTAAATTGGACCATAATAAAACACTCTCATTGAAATTGTAATTTTTTTCATCTTCTAAAAATTTAGATATGTTTTTGGCCATACAAACAACTGATTTCACTATAGTCATTTTTATTTATGTTTTATACATTTTGATCTAGTTTTTGCCATACAACTAATCGATCTCACTATAGTTTTTTTCTATAAATTATGATATGGTTTTGGCTATACTCCCAACTGAACTTTTTGTAATTTATTGGTATAAACTCAAAATTTAGATCTAGTTTTGGCCATATAGCCAATATATCTAATTGTAATTGCAATTTAATAGTAAGAAAATAGTATAGAATTTTTTTGACACCCATAATTCAAATATACCATTGTGATTTTCTCATCACACTAGTAATTTTAAAGGGTAGTTAAAAATTTTCAAAAAAAAAAATTCTAAAATTCCCATACAAAAATATTTATACCTTTAACCCAAATGCACTTTTTAAGAAAATATTTTCTCCTTTGGTAAAATAACACCATTGCATTCATCTTAAATTACTAATAAATTTAACATAAAACTTCCCTCAACATTTTATATAATCCCCCACCCCCTTGTAAATGTTTCATACTCATGCAAGCACCATGGCCCATGACTATGCTAAATTATGAATAAACATTAAATCTTGACTATCTAAACTTTATGACATCATGAACATCCTTCAAGTTGCATTTTTCTCATTAAAAACTAATGGGGATCATAAATTAGATGGTAATTATTCTTCCAAATCACCATTCCATGACCTTGAATTAGATTTTCCCAAATTTGATGGCATTGAACCCATCATTTGTCTCTATCATAAAAAATAATATTTTATCTTGTATTCCATTGAGGAACGAGTCCCTATTGCTTTGTTTCACCTAGAGAAGAATTTTTTTAGTGGTACCAATGATACTTCAAGTCATATAAATGACTAGATTGGGTTGAATTATCCAAAATATTGTTACCATGTCTTGGGCCTAGTGCATAAAATGACCTTATTGGGGCATTGACTAAACTATTTAAACCTATCATAATGAAGGAATATCAAATAGGGTTAAAAAAAAAACTAGGAAACCAGTTTGAAGGCATCTCTAATGATTTTCAAAATTTTCTTCATTAGAGGGATCAAGGATGTGCTTCTACCTAAGGTTAAATGTTCCACCCTCACATAATAATGGAATCCTTGGGTTTATCCAAGATCTACAAAGACAAACTCATTGCAAAACATCACAATTTCAATTGGGTGACCTCTAAGACCTCTTAAATATAACAACTCAACATAAAACCCCATCTCAAATAAACCCCCATAAAACATATCATAGAGGCCAAAATAATCACATGATGTGACAAGGGTTTATTTTAAAATTGTGGTGATAAATAAGTTAGGGGATAAAAATTCATTGAAAAAAATTTTACCTATTCATTGTTGATTCCTCACTTAATACATAATAATGTGAGGATACCAATATGATTTATATTAGGAATATGATGATTTTAAGACCTTATATTCACATCATAAAAAATGCATGCATGTTTTGGTAGGGGTAACCGATACCAAAATAATATGTGTCAATGGTTTTTTTAAGAAACAACCCCTCACCATCATTATTTATTTTGTAAACACTCATAAATTCATTGACCTTCAAGTGGCTAAGTTAGTTAACTATTTTTTTTACCCTTATTTTGTTTTGAAGTGATGATTGTTATTGGGGGAATATTGTCATGCAAGGGAAAGTGTCACAATGTTTTAATTTTGGTGGGTGACTATAAACTCAAGAAAGACATGTTTTCTTTGTCCTTGTATAGATGTGATGTCATTATAGGAGCCCAATGGTTATAAAATTTTCAGCCTATTATTTTGGAATTTTGTTAGCTATGGATGTAATTATTTGAGAATGGACATCAATACACACTGAAAGGCCTTCTTCTTGGATCCACTAGTGTTATCATATCTCTTCTCTATGATAAACATCTCAAAATTGGATCCCAAAAAATAATTTCCCAACTATTTTATATTCACACTATCTCATCAATGGATTCTAACCAACCACCAAACATTCATAATATTTTAGTCAAGCATGTGATAATTTTTGAGAAATCAACAAGATTTCCTCTTCACCACCCTAAACACCATTTAATTTAACTTATTCTAGTAAATGAAACCCCTTACATTTAGCCATACTACTACCCACTTCATCAAAACGCCAAGATTGAAAATATGGTTCATGACCTCCTATAGGCAAGACTCATTTGACTTAACACTAGCCCATATTCTTTACCATTGTAGCTAATTCATACAAAATATAGCCCTTAATGACTCTTCATTTATTATTTAGACTTGAAAAATATCATAATTAATGAAAGAATTCTCATTATGGTAATAAATGAGTTCCTTGATGAACTTCGTGGTGAATTCTTTCTCAAAATTGTACTTGCATTCTAGCTATCTTCAAATACATATTCATGAAGTAGACATTCCAAAAAATATTTTTCACAGACATAAGGTCACTATGATTTCTTGATCATGCCATTCAAGTTTATCAATTCCCTCTCCACATTCCAAAGCTTAATGAACCAAGTACTCCACCCCTTATTTAAGAAGTATAGATTAGTTTTCTTTGATGACATCCTCATCTACAATCCAATATGGGATGATAACCTCAATTATTTCGACTTGGCCTTAGGAATTCATGTTGAAAATCCAATGTGCTTAAAATTTTAAACTTTTTTTGGAAATCATAGGTCAATTACCTAAGACATATTATTGCATCTGATAGTGTTCATGTTGACCTAACCAAAATTGAGGCTATGAAAGACTAGATAACAACTTAACACTCAAAATTTTATGAGGATTTATTATCTTGGTAGGGTACTACCAAAAATATGTCAAGGATTATAGAAAAATTACAACTCCATTGATATTTATTCTTAATAAATACTCCTTTATATGGTTGACAACATGTTCCCAAGAATTTGTTAGCCTTAAACAAGTAATGTGCACCACACTAGTATTGGACATGCTTGATCTCTCAAAGACATTTTTAATTGAGTGTGATACATATGGTACAAGTCTTGGTGGTGTGTTCATGTAATAATCACATCCCATCACCTCTACCATAAAGGTCCACATTAGGTGTAATTTGGAATGCTCCATGTATGATAAATAAATGATGGTTATCCTTCATGCATTCAAAAAATCATGTCCATACATGGTTGGCTGACACTTTTGCATCAAAATTTACCAACAAAGCCTCTAATATTTTTATATAGAAATAAGTATCTTCCCTAAATTATAAAAAAATGGGATTTTAAACTCTTGGAGTATGACGATGAGACAACATACAAAAAAGGAAAGGAATACATGGTGTCTGATGCTATTTATCATTAATTTGAAGAATAAGTGTGATTGTGTGTTATCTTAATTCCCATTTATACATGTATTCATGATATTTAAAAAGAATGGCATCATGACATCCCTAGCCAAAAACTCATTCTTCAAATATCTACTGATTCCTCTGCTAAAACTCACTATACATGGGATGGACACACATTGCGATATAAAGTCCACCATTTATTAATCGTTGGTTCCAAGTTCATATAGACAATTTTGAAGGATATTCATGCCTCCATTTAAATATATTATTTTATTTTTTTATAACATATGATTGAGTCTTCCTCAATTTATTTTGTCTTAGAATAAAGTACGGTATTAAGTTTTTTGTTTCCAAATGTTATACTTACCAACCAAACAAAGCAGAAATAGTCATGCCACATGGCTTGATCCAACCACTACCAATTACACAAACTCTTCATCTGGTAATTTGCATGGATTTGATTGAAGATCCCAAAAATTGGAAATAATTGAGTCATTCTTTTAGTGGTGGATTACCTTTCCAAATATGATTATTTATGTTCTCTAGCTCATCCATACACTACTTCCACCATAGCCCAAAAACTTATTGATCAAATACTCTAGCCCAATGGTTTTCCTACCTATATTGTTTCAAATCATGACTCCAACTTCATGATTCATTCTTGAAAATAAATATTCAAGCACCTTGGTACAAATTTGAAAATTGAGTTTAGGATATCATACACATACTGATTGACAAACCAAAATTATCGATAAATTTTTAGATATATCCATTATTTTTTCATGAAAAAGAAACATTAGTGGGTAAAATTGTTACCTCTTTTAGAATGGTGGAACAACACCTCCTACCACATAATCACTTGATCCATGCACCAATGTAGGTGACATTTCGGGTGACAGTTCCACCCCAATTGATGACGAAACTTTTGGGAGCCATAACTTTTGCACTGTAGCTCCAGTTGACCCGTCGTTTAAATTGTTTGAAAGATAAGAATGAGGAGAACATTGTGAAATGGCAGGAGCTATACTTGATTAATTTTTACCATAGAAAACCCAATGGAAGTGCCTCAAATTTCAATTTTAGTAGTGCAGTCTAAAAATAGTAAGTTTCTAAAACTAGTAATTCCTCAAATTCTGTATTGTTTTAAATATTGGAAGTTGAACCAATTAATCTCCCTTAAGATTGGTGACCTTCCACATTCTCCCCATGATTTCAAAATTTTTATAAATGAAGAGGTAACCTAAAATGTGAAGACAGACATCTCTTCCTAGAGATAAACATATATTTGTATTGCAATCTTGAGTAATACTACATCTCTTCTCAGAGAATTCATTATTACTGTGTTATTTCTATGCTATTGAGATATTTATCAACCAGAAATTTTGAGTTTTTTATCACCACCAAGCAACCCCATATGAGGCTATCTATGGCTAAAAAAATTACCTCTTATTTAAAATATATTAGGAAGCTCTCTAGTAAAGGATGTTGATAATACCATTAGCGCACATGATAATATCCTTCACCTCCTTAATGATAATATCCATGTGGCATAAAATTGCATGAAAAAACTATTAGACCAATACTTATTTGAATTATCCTTTCATCTTAGACATGGTTTTCCTTCACCTATAACTTTACCAAAATTCCTATTTGAATATAAAATGCCACCAAAAATTAGCTCCAAAATGATATAGTCCTTATAAAATTCTCCAGAAGGTTGTACTTGTATTTTATAAGTTTTAGATCCTACCTTCATTATTATTTCACCTATTTTTCCATGTCTTATGCTTAAATAAGGTCCTTTGTCAAAATGTGAATACCTAGACAATGCTTCTATAACTTGAGGCATAAGGATATCTACTTTTTAAACATGAATCTATCCTCTATAAGTTTTCTCATCTACTCAAAAATTGGGTCATAATGTAACTTATAGTACAATGGCATGGGATGCAACCAAAAGATGCCACATGGGAACCTCTTCTTTCAATTTGGCAGCAATTTCCTCACCTAAATATTTGAGGTGAAAGATTTTAAGGGGAAAGCTTGTTAGGATGTTTCATCCTAACCATAAATTTTAAATTTACTTGTTTAATAAAAGGATATAGATGAATATGGTTTTTAAGATGTCCCTCAATCCCATTTAAATAGATATAATAGTGAAATGTAATAGGATAATGTAATAGTTTAATAGTGGAATAATAACACATTCATTGGGACTAGTAGTTATCTAGTTATAGATTACAATAAATAGGATCTTAGACTACTATGAAGGCAACCATGATTTGTATTAAATTAAGAATGATCAAATTAGGTTACCCCTCAAATAGGCCATTGATTATACAATTATGATATTTTAAAATAATTTTTCCTATTTTGAATCAATATATTGTTGTTATTTTTGATATATTTCATTTGCTTGGAATTTTTCCTAACTTGTTTAGGAAGTATCATATCAGCATTTAGTATTGAGTGTTATTATTACATTCCAAATTCATGTATTTATCTATAAATTACATTAGTAAGACTTAAATTACATATGTTTCATACATTCCTTCATGACACATACATTACTATGATGACATATTATCCACTATTGATGTGATCCTACATAATTATATCTTCATATGCATATCATGATACAATTAACTCTTTATTTTAAAATTATTGACTCAACAATACACACCTAACCACGAAATTAGAACATATTATTGTGCTTATCAAATATACTCAAGCCTCCATGAGCATAAAATTTAGACTTTAGGACCAAAAATAAGATTCATAGATTTCAAAGTGGTTTAGATATCAGATTGGGACATATATTTACATACATCAGAAACATTTTACACTATGTGTTATTCATATTTAATCAATTACAAGATCAAATATGAATAACACACTATCAAGATCAAGTATGAACTTATCAAAAACACTCTATCAAGAATTCAATTGAACAAACTTTTTGAAGAACTAAAGGAGCATCCTAAGATCCCAATTTTCCATGTTACAACCTAGGTCATTATTCTACTTACTTTTCGCATATTTCATGATTGACACACGATATAACCCATATGGGAGAGCTACATGAGTCTGATGTCCTCTTTTTGAGCATTGGATATGTAGTCAATGCCCACTGATAGGAAGTCTTTGGGGTTAGTTTGACACCATGTGCACACTTACCCATTTTTCTCCAAGGTCACTATGAAGATGAAGAACTAATGTTTTGGAATTTTACAAGGAGTAATAGTCCATGTCTCATATATAAATACAATAGATCAAAGGTGAATCAAAACCTAGAATCATCTAGGTGGTCACATGCATTTCTATAAGGTATTCCATGCATGAAACTTGCATCAAACCTAGATAGTAGTGTCAATGAAACTATCCCTGGATAATAGTAGTGTCTATAAGAACAAAAGTGTCAGATCTAGAATAGGATGATTATTTCAAAACTATCTTCCATCTTTCTTCCTTCATTTTATAGATCTATTACAATGTCAACATTAAAACCCTAGAAGTATATTACTTCCTTGTTGTTTCCATACATAGATTACATTTACTTTCCATATTTAGACTAAATTAGTTTTATGAACTTAACATATGCCTCTATATGAATTTAGCATTCAATTGGCCTTCTTTAGATATGATTATCACCCTTTTTACATTTCATATTTGTATAACCCTCTAATAAAATCTAGGGCTAAAAATAAGATCACCAAGATTCATCTTAGGATTAAATAGTCTCACAAACTTGATCTAAGTGTCTTGTTTCCATTAAAGACTATGTTTTCACCATGTCAGCTCCCTCTTTCCCCTACCACCCATTTCATTCCTCCCCTTGATAGGTACATTTTTTATAAATCTTTTTCCAACATCTATACTCCCTATTCTCCATTTTTCATTTACATATTCAAAATATAATAGTTATAGTTCAACTATAATTAGAATAGAAGTTACATCCTTGAATTTTAGTAAGATGATCTTTTACTTATGTCATTATCTCTTATGGATCTCCATTAGTTATGTTTAGGGATTTTACTTTTTTAATTGACCTTTTTTCAAGCCATTTTTTATTTTTTATTTACCTTTTGTTTTCTATCTTTTATTGAGTATGGATTGTTACTTCACTTTCACTAATGTTGTTTAAATTAAATAATTTCGTGTTTTGCCATCAGTGATTGAGTATGGATTATTATCTTTCATTGATGTTGTTTATATTTTATGTTCTCCCATATTTTTCTGATTATGGATTATTACTTATATTACATTGATGTTGATTACACTATTCTATTTCATGATTCCTTGGTTTGATCTAGATTGTTAATTTGTTTACTTTGGATATATTTTTAGGTCATTAAGTTATTAGTAGCCTTAGTTTTATTTTAGATACCTAATTTTCTCTGTTTTGTCATTTATCTTGGCATTTTGGTAATAACCTATAACTTACCAATTTTCTAATCACTTAAATTTGTCATTAGATTTTGTATTTTATTTTATTTTTTCATGATTATTTGTTTTGATCACTAGCCTTGTATCTTAGTGTTTATCTAATGCATTTACTACACCGTCCAAAATCAATATTATAAATAAAACATGAGACCATTTAGTGTTAAAGGTATGTCAAGGTATGAAGATATTACTTTAATTTATTTTAATTAGAAATTTATTTTATACATCTCATTTTGATTTTGATCAATTAGTGTGTTGCTATTTTATTTCTTGAAACGCCATCCCATATTACACACTAGTGACATGTGATGAGCTTAGAGTGGGGAATGTTTATACACAAATTATTTTAAACATTATAATTTATTGATGTTTTTCTCTTGCATTAACCTAAAGTGCATGCCTTAAATGGTGCATTAGGAAAGTGGTGGGTAGATAAATGGTGCTTTATGAGAGACATTTTTTTATCTATCATGTCTATATCCACTAAGCTTTCCACATATTTGAACCCCTAATTAATATTTCTCCTTTCAACCCATAACTATAAAAGACCCATATTTTTTATTATATTATTCAAATATGATGTATTTTTCTTAACTCCCATGAATATTTGAACTAATTCAACCCATATCGATATAGTTTTAAACTTATAGTAGATGATTTTCAAATAAATTAGTTATGGTAAAACTAGTTCAAGGGTAAAACATTACATTTTCAAATACATTGAGGTTATTTGATGAAATTTTCTAAAAATTTGGGAAGGGTAGCAATCATCCATCACTATAAATATAGGTCTCTATATCAACCCAATTTGGAGGAACATTCATTTTCACATTGTCATTGCTCACAATTATTCTTGAGTCTACATTTGGAGAAGCCATTTTATATCTCTTATCTTAGAGGGAATAAACTTGTCTAGTGGAATATTCAATTCAATAAGAGGAGTAATTATATCCTAAATTAGATTAAATGAGCTCAAATTGGCCCTAATTACCTTCATGATTAGACCCTATACCTGAAACCCTTAACCATATACCTTAAACCCTAAACCATAAATTCTTGAAAATTTAAAACAATCATTTTAGCTCCATTTAAAATCATTTATACTAAGAATTATTTTTAGAATGATTGATCTAGCTAAAATAACATCATTAATTACCATAATTGACTAATTGGCTCAATTTGTGATGACATGGGGGCTAATTGAGCCCAAAATCATGTTTTATAGTCATAAATAGACTGAATAATATTAAATTATCCCCAATTAAATTTGAAATTAGACCATATACAATAAACCCAAAACCTTATACATCAAACCCTAAGACCTAACACTTAAACCTTGAATCGTAAACCCGAAACCAACCAATTTATCCTATGTTAACATATAAGAATCAATTTGGCCCAAATTACATCACTAATTTCCCCAATTGACAATTGGTTTAATATTTGATGACAGAACCCAAAATCACATTTTATAGTCACAAATAGGTCTAACTAGCTCAAATTTGCCCCAATTGTCTTAGTGATTAGACCTTATACCCTAAAAACTAAATATTATACATTATACCATAATCCCTAAACCTTCATTTATAAACCCTAAACCAATCTATTTAGCCCCAATTAACATCCTTTAGAGTAATAAATATTTTTATAGGGCTTAGTTTGTCCTAAATTATATCACTTATTACCCTAATTAACTAATTGACTCAACCTATGATGACATTGGGTTTAATTATGTCCAAAATAATATTATATAGTCATAAGTAGGTTTAATGATCTCATATTGGTGCCTTTGCAATTCGACCATAAACTATATACCTTAAATCCTATACCGTAAACCCTAAACCCTAAACTATAGACTCTTTAAACCTTAAACCAATCATTTTATCCCTAGATAACATAATTTAGACTAAGGATTTTGTTAACATGGGTTAATTTGGCCAAATCACATCACTAATTTCCCAAATCGACTAATTCTTAAATTTATTAAAATATATTTGAAATATCTAAGATCTATAGAATGAAAGATATGATCTATGTCTTTTCTGTGTGATTAATATTGAAAATTTACCCCATAATTATAAATCATGTTTTATATTCCATTATGAATTAGCTAGTTCTTGTATACACTAGGGGCTAGTCAATGCATTTTTCCCAAAATGTATGCCTTAAGGATTACAAAGGGAATCAGGTGGGATTGACTTATGGAAATTTGTGAGAGATGTTCTCATACTATTCTATCATAAATAAATCCTTTCATAAAACCTTCATACCTCCTATGATGTCTCCTTAAAAACTTTAAACCTTGAAATATGGCTAAGTCTAAAACCCTAAAACCCTAGAATCTAACTAAGTCTGAAATATGATAGGATCCTCAAAAACCTAGAATTTACATTATAGCTCTTAAAGTTATAAAACCACTCTCAAACATATTGAAATTATATAAATAAACTATAACTTAAATTATAAAAATATTATACTTAAATGTTTATTTTATTTATATACTATGCATGCCAATATAATATTACACATACACACTTTTCTAAAAATAATACCATGCACATAGTTCTAAATAATAAGGCCATTTACATGGTTTTAATAACTAATAGTAAAATATTTTTTTGTATTCAGTAGTTTTACATACACATTACTTATGCATACATGTTATTTTTACGTATATATATATTATATTTGACTTTTAAAACACATGCCTAAAATCTTGGGAATGGCTTGGATTCTTGAGCCTGAGGCATGGACATACAAACACATAGTTGAATGTGTGTTTTTGAATAAAAACAATAAAAATTTAACCTTGGCCATGCTAAACACTCTGAGTTTTATCAAACTTTTTCTTGAAAATATTAAAATAACATTAACTACACTCTCATCTTTATATATATATATATATATATATATATATATATATATATATATATATATATATATATATATATATATATATATATATATATATATATAATTTTTGATATTTTTTGAGGTAGTTAAGGGGGCCACATGATCGGTTATACATTACTAATCATATATAAGGGTATATTGACCTATGAAATTAATAAAAAAATAAATATTTATTAATTAATTAAAAAATATATAGAGGTTGCAAACTAGATGCTCTTATCTAACTTTCCACCAAAGGATTTTTAAAAAACTAAACGATGCTCAAGAAGTGATGGGCTGAATGGAAATATACCTACTCGTATTTTTCAAAAATAAAGTACTACCTCCTCAAAATTTTTTATGTTTGAGCTACTTATACTTGACAATTTCATAAAAAATATTAGTTTAGAAACTAGACATGAAATGCTAAAATTAATGTTCCTATGACATCATTAAATATTCAATGTAGGTATATAAAATAATATGTACAAGTTTAGGTTTTTGTTTTTGAGGAAAAACACATCCACATAAGATCAACTTTTTTCCTCCAAATTTCATACAATTACCCTAATTACATCAACAGTCTGTTCAAGTTGCAAATAATTTAACCAAATATCCACATCTAAAGCGAATTGTATTAAAAAAATATTGTGTTCTGCAATACACATTTATTCATTCTTATGGAATATAATAATTTTAATAGGTTAATATGGATGTTATATATACACAATGCACAATCACTTATCTTATTCAAATAAAGATGCATATGTTAATACCTTCTATTGGCATGATAGATTTGCATCGATCATTTTACTTCCTATATGTGAGAGTATCAATATAAGGAAAATTGGTTAGTAGGAAATTATTTCATTTGAATAAATTATAAAATTCATGAAAATAAAATATTAAAAAAATAAACTTAAAATACGATCTATGCATAAGATGCTTTGTTATTTCACATGGTGGATGGATTTTATTTATCATACACGTAGTGAGTTAGATATCTATTTTTTATGCACATATTTATAATGGTATGCATTATATGGTTATAATATATAAATGTTACATGTGATAAATGGACATTTAGACAAGGGAAATTCCTTAGACCCAAGTGATGATTTTCTTAATTTAAGGAAACCTACATTAGGGGAATATTTATTCACCTATCAGTTTATATCTTTAAATATTTATCCATTGATCATAGTATAATTTACATGGATTTATCTTGTGTACACTCTTTAGGATGTTATTTCAATTTATATTACACTTTACAATATTAGATCATAATATTCATTGATAATATAGATTATCATTTTTTCCATGCATTAATGATGCTAATGATTATTGAATTTTTCAATGATAATTTGTGTTGAATTGCATTTTAGATAAGTGAATTTTTTATGTTTTTTAATATCAAGGATCATTTGTGTTTGATAACCCTCTAGTCTATGTCATGGCCATGTGGTATTCTATTATATAGGATTTGAGCTAAAGTGTGTTATTTATTGAGTGATTCATGATCATGATAGTGTGTGTGTGTGTGTGTGTGTGTGTGTGTGTGTGTGTGTGTGTGTGTGTGTGTGTGTGTGTGTGTGTGTGTGTGTGTGTGTGTGTGTGTGTGTGTGTTATTTTGTGCATACATGCATGATTATTGTTGATCTTGGTTCTATGATTTATATAAAAAAATATTTTATTCAACATAATGGTATAATTTAGATCATGAATTTATTTGGATTCTTATTATTTCAATGATAATTTTAATATTTACCTATCATGACACTTGTATACACAATGCCTTCTATTGATTTTTTCATACTTTCGTGGTCAAATATTTCTATGATGAAATATTTCATCATTTTTATATTTACAAGATGAAATTTTGTATATTACACATTATTCATATAAATCTTTCTTTTGGGATGAGATAATCCTAGGGTTAGTCCCTCGTGTCAAAAAGAGGGTTTAGAAACTAAAATCTGGTATTCAATTCTTGATAATTACAATATTGACAAAAAAATTTATGTACAATTAAGCACCCAAAAAAGATCCAAATTTTCCATCCTATATTATAAGTCAACCCTTTCATTTTTAGGTTATACACCTATAAGAACCTGACTATTTGATTTAAACCTTATAAATATCATTAAAAACATCTATACATTCTTATACAATAGTACACCAATACACAAATTAGTTCTACTGGTTATAGTCATAATCACCAATTGATAAGAACTTACACTTTTATAATATTTCCCACTCCCAACAGTTGATATTTCCTAAATAAGAACTCATATTTTGAGTCATCAAATAATCTTGGCATGTCACTAGTGTGAAGAATTATTCAAATGGATCCTTATATTAAAAATAAGTCTCATTCAAAAGGGATCAATAATATATTTAGCACTTATCTTTGATACATCTATAAGCTATTCTAAACTAACCAAAGCTACCTTATTCTCCCCAATTTATATAATTATCATTATATAATTCATAATCCAAGTCTAAAGTATTTAATACAAGGTCAAATCCATCATTTTAAAGTACCTAATCTATTTAATATTTTCATATATGGTAAATGAGCACAACTATAAAATCACACTAAGTGTGAGAACTACATTTGGCTTGATTTCCCTCCTTGGAGTATTTTATACATATGGATTGGCTAATCATCATGTGGGGTTGATTGGGGTTGAATCAACCCATTAAACTTTTCCATTTTTAAAATTTTCATCCCTTACAAGCACATATATGGATTCCAAGAAATGTAAGCTAATTTTTGGATCTATGTGAGTCATATGTGTTCAAAATTATAGAAAAAAACTAGGCAAATATATTCATAGATGACTCTATAACATCATAATGTGACACTTTTTAATAGGTTATTTATGACTAGAATATTAATATCAATCACCAATACAAACCTAATATTAAAAAACTACCCCAGGGTAGGTAGTAGATCCGTTCTTAAATTGAGCAAACCACATGTGTTTTTATCCTTAGTGTCTATTTCTAGAAAATAGTCATAGTTAGACAATCAACCAAAAAGGATAATGATCATGATCTTTAGATTACTTTCCATATTTAGCATATTCCCTTGACAAATCAGAATGATCAAGTGTCAATAATTTAAATTCATATGTATTCTTAAATGTCATATCTTATAATCTAATTTTTATATCCATGTTATTAATTAATTATATTAATCTCACCCATTAATCCAAATACTGGTGAAATTTACATGATATCAGTGAACCTTTTAGATATATGTTTTCACCAATATCTTGTGGTCTAAAGTTGTTCAATACACTGAAATTTCTCATGCTTCCTCGATATAAAGTACCCCTCACAATGTGAAAACATTGGTTTCAATAAATGTAAGATATAATAGAAACAACCAAATAACATATCACTTTATTACATAAATAAAAAGTGATTACAATTGGAATGATTATGATTCATAGCTTATAGAAACAAAGTCTTAAGAAATGATAGAAGACACATCAAAGGACCAATAGAAACTAGAAGAAGAGTAAGTAATATGATTATATAAACTCAAAGAAAAACCTAGATATGAGGTTCTTGATCCTAAATAATATGACCTATTCAAATAAATGATTTCATGTTTGAAATTTTGTAAAAATTTAAAAATAATAACAGTAGTAATAATAAATCATATAAAACATTCAAATATTAAAAAATAAAAAATTGGGACCCAAGGATAACATGATGTCTATTTTAGAATTTTTCATGTGTTATTTATCACATGTTTGTTAAATTTCATATTCTTAACATATACATACTCATTCCACTCTATTTGGATGTTATGAAAGATAGACAAGTTATACATGGGCATAAAAATGTTGTTTTTTGGTCTACCTATTGGACAAATTGGGGGAATCTTATTCCTCAAGTTTCACTATTATCAGTTATATATTTCTATGACCATTTTACCATAATGAGACACCTATGTTGTTTACACATGCCTTATTAGTTACTCATTTATTACATAGTGATACATAATGTCATTTTATTGTGTCATGACATTGATACATATGGATGGTATATATTAGTCCCTTATTCTATGTGTCATTGATGTTGTTACTATTTTACTAGATAGAATACTTTACATGTGACTATTGTGTGCGTACCTTGGTATTTATTGATGTGTCATACATTGATATACCTTTTTTTGATATTTGTTATTTCATCACATGTTTGGCATATATCCTTGATTGTTGTACCATATTATGTCCCATGTATTGGTCCATTTTGCCTAGTTATGTCGACTAACACATGTGTTTATTGAGATTACTAAAATTGAGTTGTGAAACAATCTACATCATGCATTATCACTACCTACTTTTGCTCAAAGCTACTTATACTTTGTGCTTCACTATTATATTTATCTATACATGAGATTTACATTCCATGCATTTCATATTCTACATACATGACTTAAATGATAAAGTAGTATAATGAAATATTTTCAACATTATCAAATTATAAAACATGATGTTATATTTAAACATGACATGCTATAGTTAATTCTTATTTTACGATGACTAACTTACATGATACATTATTCATATCAAAATTCATGCATTACAATGGGTTTTTCTTAGAGATATAAGCCTCTTTGAGTAGAAAATATGAGAAGAGTATGGGTTTCAAAGGTTTTAGAGATTCATATGGTTTAAATATCATATTTTTTTAATCATGAAATACATTGGCACATTGATACAAAGTACATGGTAATATGCATGATAATTTTCAAGAACATAATTTCATATTTTCACATTCACATAACATTTTGATGCAGTTTCTAAAATTTAACTTGTAGATTTAGGGGGCATGATCTAGTTCTTGCACTCATATAACAAAATTACAATTGAATGTAAAATAGTTGTCATTCCACTTCACACTTAAAAAAGCATGTGTGCAATTGGGGACATCAACATTGTTCATTCATTCATGATCATACTTTATTTATTTCTACATGGATCAAACTTGATCCAAATAGAACAAAACATTACATTTGAATCTATAATTTGTATATAGATATTGATTCATTTTAATTAAACATTACCTAAATAGTTAGATAATTTACATGTGTGTTGTTTCATTTTCTCATTGAACCTAGCTACATGGTTCTCTATATTTTTTATATATAGTTATTTAGGCTAGTACAATGTGTAAATTTACACAAATTCATAAGTTTGGTCATATTTCCTTCCCTACTGGAGAAACTACATAGTTGCACAAGTTTGGTGCATAATCACCCCAAATATCGAATTCTTCAAAAAGGAATCATCATCTCCAACAAGCTATGAAGGCAATGTGGTTTACACTAACACAAGTGTAATCTAACCCTTGATTTTTAAAATTTAAAATTTTTGATTTTTGATATGAACATTGATGACACATTCATTAGAATTTTGCATGGAGAAAATTTGTACATTGAATCCTTTGCCCAAAATAAACACTGTTTTACAAAATCATATCTATTTTATCTTTTTAATCTACAAAGTTCATTACTATAAGAAAAGAGGGGTATTTGTGTATACTAAAGTTTTATCTTTATTTATTTTTAATGGTAAGCTTAAAACACATCTAACATGCATGACTTGAACAACCAAACAATGTCCAATTTCTCTATCCTCCTATAGTCGCATTATGTATAATGAGTCCCTACATTATACTATCATACACCTATAATAACGTAAACATATAATTTAAATAGGTTTTAAATATCTTTCACAAAAAAATTTTGAACTATCATATCAAACAACCTATAAATATGATAGTTATGATCTGGTTACATGATTATAACAAGTTGATATGACCCACATTTGTTGAAACCTTCATACTTTTGACAATGTTTTTTTCATAAAATGAAACTCAGATTTAGGTTTGGCCCATAATCCTAAATGTCAGTGGCATGATAAATTATTCAAATGGATCCTTTTAAATTTTCATAACTATCACTATCATAAGTCATAATCCAAGTCTAATGTACTAATAATCAAGGTCAAATAGAGCATTTTAAATTATTAGACAGAATCATTGCTACATACATATAATAAAGGATCCAAATTGAAAAATCACACTAGTTTGGAGAACTATGTGTGAATTGATTTCCCCCATTAATATATAATATATCAAATCAATGACCATTTATTAGGTAGGGGTGATTTGGGTTAGCATAACCCATTACACTTCCCCCATTTTTGTAAGTTCATATCCCTTAAATCACAACTAAGATTTAAAGGAAAATGAGATTTATTTCTTGATTTATACATGTCATTCGGTTAAAATCACAAAGAAAGAGAATAAAATATAGTCACATGTGAATTTAAAATCATTTTACCACACTTCCACACATGTCAGTTTTGACTAATAGGTCACTATAAACTAATTATACTAGCATTATACTATAAAACTAACCCATCATAGCCAGTAGATCAGTTCCTAAACCAATAAAAATACATGTGTGCCTATCCCTAATTTCCACTTCCACAACACAATAATGGATATAAAATTAAATAGAAAATCTAAGTATCATGATTTCTTTAGTACTTTCTATATTTGGCTTATGCCCTTATCATATAAAAATAATCAATTGTTAATCAGTTACATTTACATGTATGATTGAATGCCATCTCTTATAATCTATAATATTATCAAATTTATATCTTAGTTACATTAATCTCACCCAATAATCAAAATTATGGTCAAAATTAGGGCATACAATGGGCTTCTCTTAGAATTTCAAGCCTTGGCAAATAGATAATTTTCATTTTAGTTAAGAATATGTGATTCAAATTAAATATGATCAACAGATTAAAGCATATATGAGTTATATATGTGGAAATTAATATTCTTTTAAATAAATATTACTAAATTCTCAGATATTCCATGATAGATTATATAAGTCAAATTGAGTATATTGTATCAACTTTAGTAGATTAAATAGATTAAAAGACTTATTTTGGAATTTCTACATCATTTCGATGTAGAGATTGATCAAAATTGGGTATGAATGTAGTTCATCAATCCACTTTTCTATTTCCATGATTTATTTTGGTGGTGAATGATGTTACTACATAATCACTTTTAATTTAAAATATGTATGCAATGATTGATTTAAAGTTTCATTTGACCTATGAGCTTATTTTGGGGTTTTGCATTTACATATGAAAAATGTTTCAAGGTTTAGACTAAAAATTTTTAATGATATTTTAAATACTATTGTTCAAGTTATGCATTTCTCAACTTCTAGCACTTCTCCCTTTACAGTTAAGGTTAAATCATTCACATTTATCCACCATAATTTTAACATTTGTATTTTGTTGGCGCATAAACACCAAATGGAATTATCCAATTGATTTCAACAAATGGAAAACTGATTCCCATACCCATGTGTGTATTAATCAATTGAATTTAGAAATTTATAGGTTATTCAATGATATAGACTATTTAATATTTTCCTTCATGACTAGGCATTGATCAAGACATGTTTCCTTGTAGGTTGTGCATGTGTTTCTTTGTGTGTTTTGCATTGAATAATCATGATATTTTATACTTTTTTTAAACAACAAATATAATTATAAAATGTACAAATATTATTTATTTTATCTTTATAATCTATAATTTTTAATACTACACCAAAAGGGATTATTTTTTTGACAATTGATTCTTTTATTAGAAAATTTACAATCAATTGTGGAACATATTTAAATACATGGCCTTATGCAGACACAATTGACTCGTATGCACACTTATTCCTACTAATTCACCTACATATAATCTTCACCAAAATAATTTATCAAAATACATTTTTATTATCTCCCTAGTATGCGTAGAAATTTTATATAATTGAAATTAGTTTGTTACCATCTTATAGATCCTTCATATTCCTTATTGGGACATTGCCTACGATATTCAAATAGTTAAGGTTTTATACAAAAATTTACATCTATTAGAAGAGTATAGGAATTTATAACAACTAATTCCTAAATTCAAATGTCTAATTTTTATTTTTATGAACACATTTCACATGTTGGTTATGGGGGAAATATCAAAGAGTCATCCATAAGTACAAATAACCCTAAGGTCTTATAGAAATGGGATAACTCTATCACTATTTATTCTTCACATTGAAAAAACTATTTTCATATCCATGATACATTATCAAAAATGCATAATAATAAAAAATACATAATTATTAGTCATCAAATCCTATTCTAAATAAATATATAGATAAAATCAAAGACACATTTAATGTGTCAAAATCTAAATAATTATATTCCATTGTAGTAGATCACAATTTAGTACACACATACTGAGGTAGGTTAAGTATATGTAGTTTGATCCCACTTAAAATTAATTAAATTTATGAAGCTATGATGAATAACTCAGGGGTGAATGTTTACTAATGTCCAACCCATGTCTTTAAACCATTTTTTCTAGGTCAAATTTGTGTCAAAAGTGAAGCTAGGGTTTCAAGGCAAAGTGAGGTAAAAATAGATTTTACATAATACCGATAGATATAAAACATACAAAAATCATATATAAAGGTATAGATAGTGATTTATGATGTAAATGTATAACACAGTCAACTTTGATAGTGCCAGAAGATAGAGGATAGTACTAATTATTTTAGGTGTTTATAATATTTTGGTAGTGTCTATAGTGTTTTTGGAATTTTTTTTAATGAACTTAAATATTATAAAGGAAAATAAATACATAGCAACAATAATTATTAAATTATAAACTATATTTATCATATTTAATGATTTAAATAATTACAAACCATGCATAAATAAACCTCAACTCAGATTTGAAGTTGATATGCAAAAAATTGAAACTCTAAAAAATAAAAAATAAACTTAACCTACTATTTTTAATAAGTTTCACATGAAATCATGCACAAATCTAAAAATATTATAAAAAATAAAATTATATTATCAAATTAATTTCAATTACATATCACATTTCAAGCACAAAACTATACAATTTCAAAAAATAGAAAAATATCAAAAATACTAAAATCTATTTTTTAACCCTCATATGGTCACATATGGACTCTAAAAATATAAAAACCATCCATAAATAGATAGGGTATGTTATGCTTGCATCAAAAAATTGAATAAAATCATTTTGGAATGAAGGAGATATCAAACAGAGCTACAAATAAAAATTTACGGCCTTTGAATGTTTAGTCTCATTTCATGCATCATTCTCCTCTAGTTGAAAACAACTCAGCTCCTATGAGTTGATCTGATTGTAATGCTTCAATTTGGTCCTATCAATATTATTCATATCTAATTCTAAAATCCATGTATTGTCTTCTTACTATAGTCCTTCCCATTATACTAAATACTTGTCATAACTTCTTTGTCTTGTTTTTATTGTCTTCTTATCTAGAGCATGCACTATATTTTCTTTTTTCTTCTTTAGTACATGTTGTTTCCAATCCACTTATTCATATTTTTCACATTTACCATCTTCTCCATGGAAATCATATAAATTTAAAACATTAAATACTAGATAGATATCAAAATTATATGGTAAACTTACCTCATAAGCATTGTCATTGAATTTTATCATAATTCTACATGGTCTAATTTTATTTTACTTCAAATTGTTGAATGTGCCTTTCAAAAATATATATTTCCTCAAGTAAACCATAAATAAATATCCTTCTTCAAATATTTTTGACCTTATAAATTTTTTTTGTTGATTTATACTTTTCTATAATTTCTTCTTATTTCTTATTGTATATGTTTTATATATTCTACAAAGGCTTCTGCATCATCGCTAACTCATTATATAATTGGTAAATATACCAAATCTAAAAAACTCATAGGATTTATACCATAAACAATATAAAATAATAATTTTCTTATTGATATATTCATTGAGCTATTATATGCAAACTCAACTTGTGGTAAAGCCAAGTGCCATTACTTGGCCTTCTCTCCAACTATGCATCTCAATAAATTTCCCAAGGTCTTGTTTACAATTTCAATTTATCCATATATTTATTGGTGGTATGTAATAATAAATTATAGCTTAGTTCAAATATTATTACATAAATTCCTTCAAAAATGACTTAGAAAATTTGTGTTTATATCTGATGTAATGGTTTTTGGAACACCGTGTAATATCACAATATTTTTAAAAGTAGTTGTATAACTCTAGTGGAATAATTGGTTTTATTACATGTAATAAAATTAACCATATTATAAAACCTATATATAAAAACAAAAATTGAATCATTACCTCTTTGTGTGTTTTGTAATCCCAACACAAAATCCATACTTAAATCTATCCATGGTCATGTTAAAACTAGTAATGGCATAATGCACCTTGTATTTTGTGCATTACATTTATCCACTTGACATATATTACACCTTTAAACATATCTTATCACATCTCTCTTCATATTTGTCAAAAATACTTCTCCTTCACCAAAACTATTATTTTTATCCTACCAAAATTTCTAGTCAAACCACCAATGTGTAACTATGTTATAATATTGTCTCTCAAATACCCAACCAAAATAGATAATTATTTCCCCTTTAATAAATAACCATCCCATAAAAAGTACTCATCATAAGTACTATCTATTTCACCTATTTTTGGAATCGTACATTGATAAATTATCTTCCCAAAATATGGATTGTTATCATATACTTCATTATTAACTTCAAATACAACTACTTCACTCACCATAGTAGTTATCAATCAGCTATGCAACTCTACTTTCCTTATTTATTCTACAAAATAAAATTATTTACCTAAAAGAAAGACACCCACTTTTCATGCCTACAATTTAACTTATTTTGAGTGTTTGCATACTTTAAGGCCTTATGATCATTAAATAAGATAAAGTCCTTAGGCACCATATAATTACTCCAATGTCTTAATTATTATAAAATGGCATAAAATTCAACATCATGCTAAGATTATTTTATTCTTATCTCATTCAATTTCTCACTAAGATATGCTATTAGTTTTCCTTCTTGACTCGACACAACACCAACTCTCACAAATGATGCATCACAATTGACCTCAAACACTTTGCTAAAATAGGATTTTATTTAAACATATTCTTCAACAAATCAAATCTTTTTATTACTACTTTTATCCATGCAAATTCTTTTCCTCTCATACAACTTGTTATTGGTGCAACAAGAATACTAAAATTCTTGGTGATTTTTTTTGTTAAATGTTTCTAAAACATGAAAACTTATTACCTTTGTGATGCTTTTTATAGTAGGCCATTCAAAAATTATCTTTACTTTTTGTCATCCATTCTTACTGCATCTACTAAAACTACAAATCCCAAAAATACAAAATTATTTTACATAAAATAGCACTTCAAATTTTCATAGAATTTCTATTTTCTTAATAATCTTACACCATTCTCAAATGACTTAAGTGAAGTTCTCATATTTAGTTTTATTGAGTATCAAAATAAACCACCATAAACTTTCCAATATAATTTCATAGTGCTATATTCATCACCCTCATAAATGTGTTGGGTACATTAGATAACCCAAATGTCAACACCATCCACTCATATAAACCATCTCTAATCTTAAATGTTATTTTCCACTCATCTCCTTCACAAAATCAAATTTGATTGTAAACACTACTTAGGTCAATCTTGGTAAACTATTTTGATCCTATAAGAACATCCATCATGTCATATAAATGATGTATAGGAAATCTATACTTGATTGTAATTTTATTGATTTCTCAACTATCCACATAGATCCTCCACCCTCCATATTTATTTAGAGTTATCAATGTTGGTGTTGCATATGGACTCATGCTCTCCCTTACTACACCCTCCCTCACTAATTCATTAACCTATTTATCTAATTCTACATGTTATATTACACTCATTCTATAAATTTATTGATTGGGTAAATCTAATCTTAGAATCAAATCAATATTATGTTGAATATCTATCATTAGTGGTAAATGATCTAGTAAGTCATTAGGTATAACATATGCATATTTTTTCAACATTACTACTACTTTTGTTAGTATTTGCACCATTTTTGTGTCTTATTTCTTCACCAATAATGTATAAGAACAACATGTCATCTTCATGTCTTTGATAAATTCATTTGAGGATGTAATCACTTAAAGTGAAACTTTAGTGCTAAGAGTGTTACTTGACACCATCCATCCCTAGCCTAGCTCTAGACCCATTTTAACGCCTATTTAGACACTTATACATCCTTTGTGTAGGACGCATTCATACTTAAACATAATTAAATTAATCATAGACCCTCATTTTATAATTCTACCCCTTAATTCCTCAAGTTATACGACTTAGACACTAGCACCATAATAGGGACAATAGTGCCCCATGGCACTAGTGTCCTAGTTTTTGTGATATTGTCTTTTTCCCTCCTTTTACTACCAATAGGTATATTTTTAAATAAGGAACCACCTATGGTTATCCTAGACCTTGTTTAAGAACCACACAATTAGTATAATAGTATATATACATGACTTTTATCCCTCTAACCACTAGATATAAATCATATCCAAATTACAAAAATAAAATCAGAACACATTGTGCACAATCATGGTTATCAATCCCTATTATACCTTAATTATACATACAACCATCTACATCATTAATCTAAAACAACTAAAGTTTCTAGTATCAATCACATTCAAAGCACTCAATCCAACATTCATACTAGTTTCACTTTCATATAGACCAACACATAAGTGGGGAGAACTACATGAGGCTTGATCCTTCTTCAAAGTATTGGTATGTAAGAAACTATTATCATAGTGGGTGTTGAGGATGTCTATCATACCTCAATAACAACACACTTTACTACTTTTTCCAATTAGATTCCTTAGCAACATGGAGGTTTAGGGTTTGCATATAAAATAATTCAAAATAAGTCATCTATAGAAATATAAAACTCTTGTGCACATGAATAGGCTCATCAGACCTAAACATAGGTATACCTATAAGCTCAAAACATTTATGCATTAAGGAAACAAACAGTAAAATAGAGACATTAGCATCACATAAAACTATTCTCCAATTAGGGAAATACTATCCAAGAAAATTTGTGATACCTATATCTTATCCAAAACACTCATATCAGCGTCTATCTTAGTTTTCATACTCTAGATCTCTTGTTTTAGTCATATCCTAGCAAAGTACTTATTTACATTATTTGTAACCATTTTTAGAAATGTCAAACTAAGTCATTTCTATTAAAAATTAGTAGTTGTATTTATTGTATATTTCTACCCTAACTTACTATACTCAGATCTTTAGCAACCTAGGATTTACATTTGATAAGTCCTAAAAATTTGAAACATTTGGTCAACCTAACTAACTTTGAATACTACTCAATCCCTAACCCTAGATGATACTAAGGTTCATATCCTTATTTTTCTTATTTTCATTGGTTTTGTTAATCCTTTCAAATATCATACATTCTATTTTAGCATCCCTCTTTCAATTTGTTTACTATATTTCATCTAAAAAAACACTCTCTCTTCCCTTAAGAAGAAGCACTAGGATTATGGTAAACTATATTGAACATAGTTAGATTCCTTTTGTTCTAGCTTATACTATGGAAAAATTCCCAATTACAACTACCATCATTGATCCTTCACACTATGATTATGTGAACTTCAATGATAATGCATCCTAAGATGAGAAATATAATCAAAATGAAGATGATATACAAGATGAGAATCAGGACACTCTTCCCCCACTTAACAATGGAAATCTTATAGGAAATAAGGATGATATTCTAAAGATTTTAAGAAATAGAATTTTGGAATATCCCCATGATCATGCATAGATTCTACAAGAAATATTAGAAATAAATAACAAATCAAATAATGGTTATTCTTCTAGTCCCATAAATAATAACATTGTTAAACATAATTTAGGGGAAACTCATCTTGTACAACAAATTCTTTTTACATGACAATAATTACTAGCATCTACACCTCCTATGGCTAGTTCCTCCACTCCAAATGTATAATCCTTTCTGCATGAGATTGATTCTCTACAAGTTAAGGTGTTACATCTTGATAAGGGAGATATAAGGCCATCACATTCCTTAGATTCTCATGTTCTATTACATACACCTTTGGCACATCACATAGTGGCAAATCCTTTACCATATAGATCCATGGAACCTAAGCTTACCTTATATGATGGGAAGGGTGACCTAGAACACCATATATGAGCATTCCATGTAGCTTGTTTGGACTACATGTCTAATGATTGGCTCCTCACTAATTTTTTCCATGCAATATAAAGGATTATGCCTTGAAATGGTTATATTATGTTATGAATTAGTCTATCACCATATTTAATCCATTGGTAGATATGTTTTTAGCACACTTCTCAATTAACATTAGTGATAAGATCTCATATGCTCAAGTATCATAATTGAAGCAAAAATACAATGAGTCTACTATAGAATATGTCATGCGATATAAAATTATATTGTCAAAGATGACTATCGCTATAGTAGATAGAGGTTCCAAGATATATTCAAATAGAGATTACTACCAGTATTGCAAGAAGCTATCTTGTTTAAAAAGTTTCCAACCTTTACTGATTTATGACATATAGTGAAAGAAAGGGAAGTTAAGCTTCTATCTATGGGAAAATTAAAATATAAAAGGTTATCATAGTCAACTACTAAAAAATCTAATAATCCTTCATACAGTGTAAGGGCCAGTAAAAAAAGAGTAATCAAAAGGCCATAATTAATTTAACTTTAGAGCCATATCCTCCCTTGGTTTTCTAAGCTCCTCCACAGAGAGTTTTCACCAACCTTCTAGAATCACCAGCATGTGTTTTAAATAAACTCATGGAGTGTAATGTCATATATCTCCCTCCCATAAAATAGGTTGATATGATACAACCAATTCCAAATAACTATGATTCTAATTCACTATATGACTATCGCATGGCATCAATCCATAATACAAATTGATGCATCACCTTGAAATATAAGATACAAGATTTGATAAAAGCCAATAGAATTGATGTGGACAAACCGATAACGTTACCCAAATTTCAACAAATGGAAGTTAAGGCATTAAAAATATTCTTGGATCCATTTACAAAGCATCAAATAATGAGGTAGGGGACACTTCAAGTATTCATTATATGTATCAAGCACATCTACCACCGACATCATATAATGCTACAGAGGAAGCACACTCCATACATAATATCATTGGTGTGTGTCATATTATAATACCAACTATGGCACTCATCACTTTATCAAAATAGGAGATCATTGATGATGATTCAAATTTAAATGTACTCTTTGTACAAGCCTATATTAATCATCATCTTATTTAGAATGTTATGGTTGACAATGGGTCATGTATTAACATGTGTACCATAACACTTATATATTATTCAGGGTGTTCAGAGTAGGATATTTAGCCTACTAACATAGTTATTTTTGGTTATAGTGTCCATTTTTAGATCTCTATTGTGGAGATTATACTTATATTATAGGTTAGACTAGAACATATGGCCATTAGATTCTTAGTATTACCTAGTGTAGGCACATTTGACATGTTATTAAGTAGGCCATTGATACAGTATATATGGACCATTTCATCCATTGTGCATAGATTATTCAAATATATACATGCTAATTAAGTGAACATTGTTGTGGGTATTTCATATGAGTATCATATACCTATCCCACATGATGTCAAATAGTAGCTACCAATTATAGTTTTAAGCATCATTCATATCAGTACACCACATAGTTGAGTGGAACCACTATTGAAATTGAGGTCTACTCCTACAGTGTTACCACTTACACATACTCTCTTACTATGACCCATGCATTATAAATATTTCATAGATTATAGAGGGCTTCTATCTATTCCTTTTATTATGAGATTAGTATTATTTAGTGTCGATGCTATAAAACTACACACTACAATTCTAGATTTTGTGTTAGCCCTTAGACCACATCAGGACCTCCTAGGAACCACTTCCTAACCATTACCCCCACAATTGTAAGTCAAACTGACCAACTAGCTAACTATCTCTTACCATTCTACCATTGTCTTATTGACTACCATTGATCAACCCCTAACTACCACCAGTTAGAATTAACCACTGACAGTCAGCCTTTAACCACCTTAAGGGTTAACTCAAGATCAACTACACCTTATTTTTTTATTCTTAGCCACTCATAGTTATGCATGTTAAGACTAAAATTAGACACCTTGTAAAACCTCTTATTGAACCTATTGTTAAACCTCTCCCTTCCTTATATAAAAGAGAGAAGGAAGAGATGAAAGAGAATGTTAATAACCATTAATAACTTCTTGTGTCAGAGATTATTATGAAAGTATTCTTCTTTTGAAAAATCTAAGAAATCATCTGAAGAACTAGAAACTATGAGAGAGATTAAAAGTATGAAAATTCACAACCCAAGGTACCATCACTCTACTAGAAATACTCTAGGCTCCACAATAAGTTTCTAGCCACCCTCAATATTATTCAAACCATTAAAAGCTAAGTATTTGTCTCTTGTCATGATTCAAGATTTAGCTTCCTTGTCATGTCTTTCTACAACCTTTCCCGACCAAAACTTCTTATCCCAAACCAAATATAATAGTAACCACCGATGTTCACCTAACCATCAATGGTTTTCCTCTAATCATTGATAGACATACAACTATTAATGATCACATAACTATAGATGGTCTTACCTAATCACCAACAGTCACTATGTGTCAATTCTAGTAGATATTTAATTCCACCTATCGCACCATAACTAAACCCCACTTTTTGACTTTGTACCTAATCACAATGGATCACCCTATTTTATGAACCATGTTTGATACATTTAGTATTAATATTTAATAATTTATTTATATAATTAGTTAGATTCATTTATTTTTAAGCACTACTTTTATTTGATTTTAGTATCTCACATTATTCATGCAAGCAATTTATCTTTTTTTTTCAAAACATGATTGTATAAAAGTGTGGATTGATAGACTCCAAGGAAGGTTATGCTTCTTAGATCTAGCTTGCTATGCAATCCAACCTACTATATAACTAATCAACCACTTAGTGCTTTCTAATCTATAGGTCATTCCTCCATAGACAAAGAGTAGTATCTACAACCATCTAGATCATAGATTACAAACCAAATCCAGGTTATACCAACCAAATCCTTAAATCATTTTTTGGGTTCATAGTTGCATCTACTTGCTTTTCCTTCTTATTTTATTCTCAAACAACGAAATCAAAATTTCATTTTTAGCTTCAAATTAACTGAATGCATTGATTTCTTACTCATTTTATCTCACATAACTTAATTAGTCAAGGAAATTAATCATGGCTTCACTCTTATCACACAAATAAGACCAAACTACTTACAACTAATCAAGCATAAAAATATTGACACAAGGCCCAATTGGGATATCATCACCTAGCAACCACCTTTCCTAGCTATCCTACTTGGATTTCATCACCAAGGGGGGAACCAACTTAGTTCACTAGATTAGTATAATCTCTATCAATCGATATATCTTCGAGAAGCAGCTAATACCCTTATCAGTATAGTGTGTGAAGTGAGGGTGTAGACCCAAATATCAAAACATGGACTTATGTCCAACATAGATCCCTTTGAGGACCTAAACATAACCTAAAATTAACAATCAAACTCTTTTATAGTACCCACTCTACAATCCAAGTTGAGTTAAGTCATAATTCACAAGAGATACTAAAAAGAACCTTAAGATTTGATGTGATTTAGTTTATGGTTCATTTCCTTGACTTTATATTGTCTTCTCTTTGTTTAAGTTGTGAGATTTCTTATATCTTCTTCTTTCCTTTATCTGCATGGTTTTAGCTAGGAAATAACTAAAATACCAAGTAAATCAAGATCCACCTCTTACCATCGATCCTCCTCTTCTCCTTCATCCATGGATTACATCTCGAATGTAGAGAGTTATCCCCAGAATTTTGTAAGTCTTAGTATCCCTCAAATGGTTACACAAGGTGATATGGATTTTTACACCTTTTTGGATAACAAACCCATAGCCCTCCAACATTACCTTAACACCATATCTCATTGTACCCCTGATTTCATTCTACCTATTAACCCACCCTATAGCATGCCATCCCACCTTATGGGAAACACTTATATTGCCACCATTTCCACCTAGCCCTTGGTCATCCAAGCATCCTCTTATACCAATAATCCCATCAATACCACCATCCAAACCTGACCCACCAAACCAAACAACACCCAAACACCTTCCACCCCAACCAACAACCTTTCTAGTATAGGAACAACCCAACCTCTAGGCACTGATATTCCACTTACCATAGGAGTACCCTCTACTAGTGTCACCACCTTTCCTATTATTTCTAATCCACCTACCTTCACTCTATTCTAGAGCTTTGTAGTCCCCATACCTTCTACCCTTCCACCCATCAATACCAAATTTACAACCTATCCTCTTTATACCAACCCAACCATACCTCCAACCTAACCTACATCAATCCCCCAATGGGTTCCCATTACACAAAACCTAAGCTACATCCCTAACCCACAAGGTTATGTGCCTCTACCTTCCACTTGACTACCTATATCCACAAATTCATATGTGGCATCATCCCAACCACCCATGTCTACATACCAATATGTGTCAACTTCTCAACCACCCACTAGCTATCCATATGTTTCACCCACCCAAAGCTAACATAATATGCCTTACAACTATTGGGGTAGACAACCACAAATAGATCTTGTCAAAATGTTAATGGACAAAATGAATTCTTTGGAGTCATCTATTTATAATTCTCATAACCTCTTATCTTATAAATAAATTTGTAATGGAATAATTCATCCATCCATCCCCATTCAAAGTTAACCTCCTCAATGGGAACATCTAAAATTTTCAAAATTTTAGATCAAGGAAGACCCTCGACAACATCTGAGAGATTTTAGAAATTCTTTCTATTTGATTATCTATGATGATGTTCTCCTTATTCTCACCTTTCCTATGTATCTATTAGGTCTGACACTAGATTGGTATAGTGTTATTACAAATCACTCCCTCTTTTCTTTTTCCCAGCCAGCTTAAACTCTCTTAGATCCCTTTTTCATAAACATCTCTAAGAAATATTCCATTGCCAATCTTTAATCCATCTAGAAATATCATGATGAGTCCATTGTTGACTTCGTATCCTATTAAAGAAGCCTGATAAATCAACTCTCTTTATCTTTTACCTAACTTGAGATGATTGATCTATTTTCTTAGGCTTCTACCAAACACATCTCCTCTACTTTGTGGGCTCATAGCTTTAAGACCTTTGATGATTCTTTTTCCATGACACAAAAGTTAGAGAAAAAATCCATAAATGAGGGGAAATTGAAATTGAGAAACAATAATTCGACCTTTAAATCAAATGAGGCTTCCTCTTCCAGACCTAATAATCAAACCATTACTAACACTAAAAACAAGGGAACCATGAATGTAGTTGTCTTTAAACCTAACATTCCACTAGTTGTTAACCAACCCAACTCTTTTAGTTCCTCTAATTAGAATAATATAAATCCAAAAAATAAAAACCAAAAATAATTTAATCCACTAGGGGAGTAATATTCTTTAATCTTGGAATTTTTTTTGAAAGCAAATATCATATAACTCCTACTGATCAGATGCCCACAATAATTTGATTCTTCTCATCTTGTACCTAGTTGGTATAAGGAGAATGAATTGTGTGCCTTAAACCATGTCATTAAACATGATGTTAGTAGCTGTAATACCTTTAATAACATCATACAAAATCTCATTGATAAGGGGGAACTTATGTTGGGTTACCCAAGCACACCCCCAAATCAATCACTTGACATCTTTAGATAGCCATTCCCCAACCATGCCCCTTCTAAAAATAATGAAAATGATAGAGTGGATTCCTCTCATAACCATGATGTCTATACCATTAACATAGTTCTTAGTGAGCTCGTTATTGAAGAAATCATTACCCAAACCACCTTATCTTCCCATCCACTTATTGACTTAATGATTTACTTTCCATTCCTTTGAAAATTGAGACCAAGGAATCAACCACTCCCATTTCTCCACTTTTTTAGGTAGTGTAGCTACCAACCTCTCCTTTGGAAGAGATCACTCTACCTATCTCTCCTATAAGAGACTCATCTTCCCAAACCTTGGAGACATTGATTGAGTAAAAGGATGAGGTAACCACTCCTCTCTTTCCACCCATGGGTTTGTCCTTTGATACCAATATCTAAGGGATCAAACCCATCTATAATCGTTTCTCGAGATTAGTTTAAAACTTGGAGTATTTATCTCAACTCAATGTGGATCATGCCATGTTTTGGCAACATCTTGGGATTCCTTTCCTAACCAAGTAAGATCCCTTAACCATGCCATTGTCAACCCATCCTTTCACTTCCAATATTGAAGCCACCATCACTCTAATCAAACCCATAAAAACCTCTACCCCTTAAGCCATAATTTAACCAACCAAACCAATTCCACCTCAAATAGCCCAAGCAAATTCTCTCATCATAACCACACATATCAAAAACCTAGGCATGCTCCCAACCAAAATATTTACTCATCCATCATTAAAGTTAAATTTAAGACCACTAAACAAATCCAAAGCTAAATTTATAATGAGGTTAAAACCACCCAAGATCCCACAAACCAAAACTCTACTTCCCCTTTCCACTTTGCCTTCTATTTTGGGACCTCACCCTTCTACCTTAGTAAGGAAACCAACCATCCTAGACAAAAGCCAAATCCAACTACCACTTTTGATTACACCATCACTCCTACTTTTTGCCTCACCTATTTTCACCAAACCTTATATAACTAATTTCCTACTTATCAGGAATCTACTCCAACACCTATTACCCCCAAGTAATCTATACCAAAACCATCCACCAAGAATGCTCTTTCACCCAAATCTCTTACCATCAAACATACTCCTAAAAGGGCTCCCACTCAGCTATCAAACCTAAGACCTCCACACCTTTGCTAGCTTTGTTTGAGTCTTATCAACCATCCTATAGAGGTTGTTGAAAACATATTTCTCAACCTTTCCACCTATTAAACCATTTGACCCACATAGTCTAAAACCATCCTGATATAATGATAAATTAGTATGCTTATACCAAAAAACACATGGGCATTATATAGAGAACTATAAATCTCTACAAGTATTAATCCATAAGTTGTATCACAAGGATGACTTATTATCATATGAGACTCTTATGAGCCCAACATGGATCTAAGAACTAATAACCGTCTACCAACACTTGCCTACTCCCCCACTCTCACAATAGAGTGAAGAGGAACTGAAGAAATCCTCTAGCCTGACTCTTTCCCAAACTCATATCATTCATGTGGTCACATGATAACAAACCTAAAAAAAGGATAATGGAAAATCAAATGTGTCTATTCCATGGGCATATCCCTCTTACATAACCTAATCACCAAACCAACACCAAACAGCTTTACCTTCAACCAAACCCAAGGTGTCCATCTTGGGTCCCTCTCAATCAAACACTTCTAAATCAATCCAATAATTAGTTATGAAATAGCTTCAACAAACACCAGTGAAGATGAGTTTATATGAACTAATCAATACCTCACCCCACTACCACCAACCAATGATATAGGCTTTGTAATCCATATAGGTTCAACAAGAAGACCCACAACCTCTAGTAGCCTTTGTTAGAGCTCTTCAATTTTCCAACCTTGTTACCTTCAAGGATTCAAAAATTCCCTCCATCCATCTGAATGATCTAGATCCTCCCCTCTTCATAATCACATACATCAACCAAACACACATATAGAGGGATATGAATAATAGGGGAGCTAGCATAAACATTATCTCCTCCCATGCATATAACCAGCTCAAGATACTAGAGAACATTATGTAGGAAACCTCAATGGTGATATGATCATTCAATGATACCACGGCCATAAATTTAGGAATTATTTCCCTCCACATTCATCTAGGACCCCACACACTTCCTAAGCTCTTTTACATAATAGAAGGAAAGTTTTAGTATAATGTTTACTGGGATATCCATATATTTATTCTATGGGATGTGTTCCCACCCTACATATATGGATAAAGTTTGAACATGAAGGTCAAGTTTTTACCATAAAATCTTACCCAAGTCCTTTTACATCATGAAAAATGACATACTGACCTAGTTATTTCTCCTTCCCTAATCCACCAAGCCTTTATCAACAAAATATCATGCCCTTTCTTCTTTTATCAATGAATAATCCACTATTTCAGCCATCTCTTTCATCCAAATCCCCATAATGAACCCTCCAGAATTAACCTTCCAATGTCTTTTATTGGGGGATTATCACCTTTTGACACTATGCTCATTTCTTACTCCCAAAGAGTATAGGAATCTTGACCAAAAACTTAGTTATGAACCCAATATTAGAGTCATTATTCTTTTATATCCCTTACCTTATCAAACCCAATTCATCTATGGGGGACTTGATAAACCCCTTGACATTTCTTCTACCTTTTTTTAACCTAAGTCATTCACCTCCAATTTCTCTTATCTCTATAAACTAGAGTTTACCAAGACATAAATCTATAGGTGTGCTTAGAATGGATTTGGTCTAGATAGATATGAACATGGAATAAATGAGATAATTTTAATCAAGACCAAAAAACCTCATGAAGAACATGGCCTTAGTTTCATGCCTCCTAAAAAAAACTAACCTGCCTCCCATTACCTTCATTGAAAAGGAAATCCCATCCTCACCATCCACTCCACCATCAAAATTTGAGGATTATGACATCATCCCTCTTAACTTTTCTTTCATCAACATGATCATCCTCAGACCCCTGACTTATCAAAAGGATGGGGTAACCATAACCATTACTTTGACCCACCCTGAGATCATAGGAGATGACTCTCCTTCCATTAATATAATTTGGTATCAGGATGACAAGACCATTCTTGTCTATCTAGGTGTATAATATTTTTATATCCATAAATCTCTCCCTCCTAAGACTTCAACTATGTTAAATGAATCCACTATGGATATCAACCTGAGTACTCCAAATAAATTGTGCATTATCAAAATTGGCCAATCGCTAAATTCTAAGAAGCTTCAATATTTCCCATCCTTATAAGATCATATCATATAATTTTCTTGGTCTTATAGTGATATGTCAAGAATAGACCTCTCCATCACTACCCATAATATAGTCACTAATCACAATGCCAAGATAGTTAGGCAAAAACTTTGATGGATGCAACCTCATATAGCCCTTCTAATCAAATAAGAGCTTCAACATCTCCTATCCATAAATTTCATCCAACCCATTGATTATCACCAATGGGTCTTAAACATCATACCTATCACCAAATCCATAGGGGGACTTCACATTTTCATATACTTTCATGACCTTAACCTTGCTTGCCCAAAGGATGAATTTCCTTTGCCAAGTGTTAACTAGATTATTCATCTTACAGTTAGACATGAGATGTTATCTCTTATGGATGGATTCTTAGGTTATAATTAGATCTTAATTACAAATTAAGATTAACAAAAAACCATCTTTATCACCCCATGGGGAAATATATACTATAGGGTCATGCCTTTTGGTCTAAAGAACACTAGTGCAACCTACCAACATGATATGACCTACATATTCCATGACCTTATTCATAAAATAATAGAATATTATGTTTATGACCTTCTTGGTGAATAAAAATGTCATAAATATCATTTGGTCATTATTAAGATTATCTTTGAATGACTCATCCATTACCATGTCTACCTTAAACCCAAAAAGTGTATTTTTGGGGTCATGTCAGGAAATATCCTTTGCTTCATCATCTCCCCTTACGGAATTAAATTAAATCTCATAAAAACCATATCAATCCTTGAGATGCCTCCTCCCACCCACATCAAGAAACTTAAAATATTGCAAGGGAAGCTCCAATCCATTCGTTGCTTTATCTCTCACCTCTCTAATCGATGCAAACCTTTCCACCACCTTCTAAAGAAGGATGTATAATTTAACTGGAATAAGGAATATCAAAATTCCTTTGATTCACTTAAAGACTATATTATGTCTCTACCTATCCTCATTCCTTCTAAGGAAGATCAACCTTTTTACCTTTATATTTATTCCACTGACCACTCCTTATGGGTAATGTTGGCTCATAAAGATGAGCAACATAAATAACAAGTCATCTACTATATAAGCCAAATGCTTAGATAGTATGAGACTCGATAGACCCATACAAAAAATATTTTCCTCACCTTGATCTTTGTGGCGATCAAAATCCATTATTACCTTCTCAACCATAAGACCTTTATCATCAACAACCCTGACCCTCTCAAGTATATGCATTCCAAGCCATTCCAAAACCAATGTATGGCCAAATGGATTATGATTTAAGCTAAATTTGACCATAAATTCATCCATTAAAATTTAATTAAAGGATAATTAATTATTGACCAATTGGTTTAAGCACCATTATCAAACAATCAACCTCCTCCTTTTGAGTTTCTAGATGAGTCCATCATGACCCTCTCTCAAGTAAACTTCACCTATCAAGTGACCATGTTCTTTAATGGATCAAAGTGTCAACATGGTGGGGGAGCTGACATCATCCTTATCTACCATTATATTAAACCTTTTCCTTATCCTTCAGGTTTAATTTTGAATGTGTGAATAATATGGATGAATATGAAGCTCTAGTGATAAATCTCCAAACTGCTTTAGCTTTGGGAGTCAAAACAATCAGCATATTTGGTGACTCCCAACTTGTGGTCAATAAAATAAATAGATCTTATCAATGTAATAATGATGTTTTACAATATTAAAAATAAGTAATTAATTTACTCTTAACATCATTTAAACACCATAGTATCCAAACCACTATGTGATCTATGAACAAATTTGCCAATACAATGGCCTATCTCACTTCCTAGATCCCATCTGCACCCTCTGACTCAAATATATATTTTGTTATACATAAAATTACCTATCCTTCTTCTATCAAAATAGACTCTCTTACCATATTCAATTTGGAAGACACCCAACCTAACCTTTGATATCAATAGACCTTTGACTATCTCATCCTTGCCATCATCCGTTCCAAACTTTATAAGAATGATTGAAGAGTGTTATTCAAATAATCTCACATTATACCATACTAGGGGGAATTATTTATAAATGTTTCTATGATGGTATCCTCTTTTGTTGCCTACATAGTCATGAAGCCTATCATGCTATCAAGGAAATGCATGATGGGATATGTGGGGGACACTTTCGTGGCCTGGTTTTCAGTAAATGCATCCTTCACCTTGGATATTATTTTCCTACCCTTAACCAATATTACTTTGATTATGTGAAAAAGTGTGTAAAATGTCAAAAACATGCCAATTTACATCATGTACCTAGCCATAGTCTCTAAGTATACATGGATCTCTGGCCTTTCTCATAATGTGGCTTAGATCTTATTGGTGAAATCAACCCCCATTCTTCAAAGTGACATCATTTTATCATCACTTCAATAGAATATTTCACCTAATGGGTAGATACTATTCATCTCATTTCAACCAAAGTTGAAAATATTATTGATTTTATCAACCATCACATTATCTATCATTTCAGTGTTCTTCATAAAATAATCACTGACAATGGTAAATATTTCAAAAAAAAAGTCCAAGGTCTTTGTGACAATTTCAGTATCAAGTTAATTTTCTCATCACCTTATCATCTATAAGCAAAAATATAGGCCAAAGATTCTAACAAAACTCTTAACAAAATGCTAACTAAAATGATTAATGTATCTAGTTGAGATTAACATTTGCACATCCCTTTTGCCTTATGGGCATATCATACTAGAGTTTGAACCCCCATGGGTAATACTCCTTTTTCTCTTATTTTTTGAGCAGAGGTTGTCTTGTCTCTTGAATTCCAAATTCCATCTCTTCACAAATCCCTATAGAATATCATTGCTAAAGATGGTTATGATCAAGAACATTTATCATAACTTGAGCTACTAGATGAAAATCATTTAGCTGCACTACCCATCTTCATGTTTATCAAGAGTGAATCAAGCACACTTATAATAAATAGCTCAAAAGTGTGATAATTCATGTAACAAATATGGAGAAAAATAATCAAGGTATGTTTGCTTTCAATTGGCTTGGCCCTTATATCATAATGCACAAGTATGGATCAGGAGCTTACCAGTTATTCTCTCTTGAAGAAAAACTAGAACCTGAGTCCCTCATTCTTCAAGTCTACATCCTTTTTTTTTTTTAAAAGATTGAACTCACCTTTTATCTAACTTAAGCTCATCACTTGTTTTCACTCACATACATATCCTTATTTTAAGGGTAACTGATTAAAGCAAAATCATATGCTTATTTGTTACAAACTTTACCTAATCTTGAACATGGGTACCAAGGATCTACCCATGGCATGGTTATCATGGTACTTTTCATCCCCTTATAGGATGGATTCCCATGTTCATTATTAGTTAAACCTCTTTTACCCATCATCAACCTTCTTGTGCTCTAGTTTTTCCTTCATAAAGGTGAAGCTTTAAGCCTATATAAGCAAATACATGTCAAAAACAAAAACAAAATCAATCAAAAAATCACAAAGAAGAAGAAACTCATATTTTATATGGGTCATTCTAAGCATTCATAGACTGATCCCTTCAAGGATAGTTTCCAAAACCAATCAAAATTTCTCTATGTAAGGTAGACTACTCCCATGAAGGACAACTATGAAAAGCCTTAAATAAAGCTCACAAACTTAGTCCACTCCCTTGAAGGATGGTTGAGTAAAGCATTTGTCGAATCATAAAAATTTGTTGGAAGCTTTCCACATCAATAAAATTCCCCATCGCTCCAAGAAATAACAAAATATTGAAAGACCCATTATCAAAATAAATAAAAAACAAAAATAATTTGAAAGCCATAATCAGCTCTCATGAGTAGACATCCCACGTCGATCAGTCTACACCTTATATGATGTGAATTTATTTATACTACCTCTTTGGTAACCTATGGAAGATTCATTCTAGTCTCACAAGAATGTTCCATTTTAATCCATATCCCCTTTATACCTTCTATATGGAAGGGATTTTTGAGATTACTTGACACTAGGTGACCAAGAAACATTTTTTAACCAACTAACGAACTCTAATGTGAAGCATTCTAAGGGATTATTAATGCAGGGGCATCCTTTAGATATACCACTATAATGTAAATTTTGGTTTCAACTAGTTTATAAGGTGTTCTAGAGTGATTATAGGTCTTTAGGAATTCATACTTATTGTCTAAGGTGTCAAAATTTTGAATTATGACTTTCTCACCAAAAGATTCTTTTTCAAAATTTAAAAATTTGTAAGATTTTGTGAGGAACTTTAATATGTTTTAAAGGATTTAAATGTGTCATAAACATGTATAATGGGTTCATACACCATATGAGGTTCATAAAAGTCCATAAGTCTTATGTCATGGTTATCATGAGTCATATTATATAAAAATCATGAATAGTGCAATGTAATTCAATGACTCTCAGAGGGAAAGTTTAAAGATTCAATTATAGACCTCTATATGAGTTTATTAGAATTAGTTTGAAATTAAATCCATCCATCCCATTCAAGGATGGTGAGAAAGGAATAATATAATTAAAACTTGTTGTAGAAAAGACTACCTATGTTATCAAAAATTATGTGTAAACAAATTACATACCTGAATAGAACACACGGTGTGCTTGGAAAATAAAGGTGGTAAGGATTTTTGTTGAATTTTTGTGATATTTTGATGATAAAAATATATATTATAATATGATAATAAGAAATTGTAATGGAAGGATAATAAACATATCCTTGTCTTAAGTAATTCATACTAAATGCAGACTGTAATTTGCAATATAGGTGATCAATGAAGTTTAACAATGGTTCTTTATGATCTTGAAGGATTGTATTGATGTTGTTTGACATTATAATCTTTAAATAATAATAATATATATTTAAATAAACTTGGATGAGTAGAACATGCTTTTGTTTCATTACAAGATATTAAATGTATGATGTGGCAAAGATTTCAAATGTTACTAACAATTCTTTGATACTTTTTTGAGGCTATTATTTCCAAGAATTATAATACAGATCCATATTTGATACAAGGTAATCTAAAAACTTTGTTTATTGTGTTTTGCCATATGGTCTTATGACTGTGTGTAACTAAGAATATAGGGTAGAACCTTATCAGTAGGTGTATGATTGAAATATTCAAGAAGATTTAGGCATTAGATTCATGTTGTGACGAATGGAGAAGGGTGGTGTAACAATTAGGAAGGTATATAAATTATTGTGATTCAAAAAGAGTTTAGTTGAAACCCTAAGTTGATAACATTATAGTTTTTTCCCAATTTTGAAAGAGCTTAGTTGATTGAGATTTGTAAATATAAAGGACATATAGTTTAATCAGGTTATAAAAGTTAATAAAGAAGGTCATGAATGTTTATATAGTCCTAAAAAATCTTGTCTGAAGGTCATAATTTTTATAAAACTCATTTTGTGAAATTTTTAGATATCTTGTGTCTATGTAAAGGCCTAATAACCCTAGATTAGGATTTTGTTGTTACAGGAGAATCCACTAGCCAAAAAGGCCCAAAATTTTTCATCTAAGTTATTTCATCATGACCAAAGATATTTTTTATTTTTAGACATGTAGCTTCATCAGTCTATACATTTTGGGACTATACATCTGTTACAAGCCTAAATAGGCCTAATTAAGGACTGAGATAGAGGATAAATAGGGCATGCAGGTGGAGGATGATAAATTGATGAATAATGGAGCTAGAAGAGAAAAATGGGTCTTAAGAACTAGTCTTACTTTGTTGTGAAAGTTTTTTATACTTCCAAACTAAGGAGGTTTATCTAAAAATAGGGCTAGCAGGAGTCTAAGGCAAGAAAGTAGCTTGTTTGAAGAGAGTGAGCAGGGGTTTGATTTAATTGCATAAAAAAGTTAGTAAGAAGTGAAAATAAGTTTTTTAAGGAAGAAAAATGTCTTTGTGTGACTCAAATCATCATTGAGCTTGTTTTCCTATACAAAGGTTACCTTGGCATTGATAATTGGAGAGAGCACTAAGAAGGTTTAAGAGAGCATATGAATGTATTATGATTGAATGGATTGAAATTCATATGATGGAATATTAGTAGTGTATATATCACTAAAATTGGTGTGGTAATATTCTATACCTTTCATATTCTATAAGTCAAAAGAAGCATTTATATGCTATAAGTCCATACAAGGAGAATAAAAACAAGAAAGTGTGTTTGACCTCTACATCATTTATGGTATCAGAGCATAAAGATGCCATTGATATATGTATATGATGGACATGCATGATAATTATTTGATGTTGTTCAAGTGTTATTGAATATTCTAGGGAACAAACATGTAAAGAGACAAGGTGAGAGGAAAAGTGCAAGATAGAGTAGAGTAGGTTGAAATTTGGACAAGGTATGTTTGAGGTTTGATTGTTTCAATTTGTATATTTTAAAAAGATTGTGTGAATGTTGTTTTGAGAATATTTTAGGCATGGAATGAAGAGGATGAGGCTAGATTTGAGAGAGAGGTAGTAAAACATTGCCATAAAGAGAGTGAAAAGATAAGTGTGGTAAAAATTTGTAAATCCAAGAAAGGCTGAAATGAATAAGAGAGCTATTAACATCTCAAAAGAAGAGAAAAGATCATAAAGAGAGATTGATAAAAATGGAAGACAGTCCCAAGTGAGGACAAGAGGAGACTCTAAGCGAGAGTCTAAGAGGGGTAACCCAAGTGAGGTCAAGAAGACAAGTGTGAAAAGAAACTTGTCAAGAAAGAGTAAAGGAAAGAAAGGAAAGGGAATGATGGGCTTGATGTAAAAATATTTCCACAAGAATATGAAAAATAAATTACAAGATGAAGAAGTTGATATGAATAAGGAAATTATTGAGTTGAGAAGAGAGCTAATAGGTATGGAAGAAATATTGAAATAAATGATGATAGAATTTAAAATTAATTTCAATATCAAGATCAAGAAAAGAGTATATTGTGAATTTAAAGATGAGATGGAAGATAGATAGGTCCAACATGAAATTATTCATATGAGACATCAGCTCGAGGAGATGATTGAAGAGTTTGAGAAGTATGAATGCAAAGAAGATGAATGGGCATATGAATATGAAAACACAAATGTGTGTCATCCATGAAAATATGAATAGTTAGAAGAATTTATACACCCTAAATTGGTCAAGAAACCACACATATCATGTATTTCATAGTCCTTTCATAGAAGACTTCAATTGGGGAATATGAGTTTTTTACACATTTAGCCATGTCTTTCATTTTATCCATTTAGGTCTTGTTCTAAGCTTGAGTCATTTTTTTATGCATAATCAATCACCTTGATCCTTTAAAATGGTCATTCCAACTTAGTGAGGTTAGGTTTTGCATCCTTATTCTATCCCCCTAGTCCCTATCCTATAAGATAGGAACATTGGGATTGGACTACATTGCTGAAACCTAAGGTATCTAGTTTTTAACACTATTGTCCAAATCTCATTTGATCCTAAACGATCAATTTATTTCATTGGATGGGTATTAATCCTTTTCTTTGATTCATTCTTAAGTTTTTTAATGTTGTCCAAATGCAAATAAATCTCCCAAATTCAAAATAATGAGTCTCTTATATTAAGGACTACACAAAGCATTTTATATCTAACACTTACTATTTTGGCACATTAGACATAATAAAAATTAGTCAATAGTATATCTCAACTTCTCTACATCACACATAGAGTTTCATGCTTGATCAAGAAAGATCCTAGGTGAAATTCATTCTTGCATCTATCTTCCATGTTGATTATACATGTTCCCTAAGGGAGAACTACATTTGATCTAAGGCCCTAGGTTGAGGGTTAATGTAGGTAGCAGTCATGACAAGAGGGGTTCTAGATGATGTGATCACTCTTCCAGAAGCCTATTTTTCTCCCCTTTTGGTTTTGCTGTATTTATTATTTGTGTAGATAGATATAGGTATTGAAAAATAAAATGAACCTATAACAACATTTATTCACTTTGAGCCCCTAAAATTTGGTACATAGGCTCACACTGACCTAGTGAACAAAACCCAAAAATCTTAGATACTGAGGACAAAATCGTCATGGAGAGATTATATCACCAAACACTAGGGTGTCTTGTTCTGGCACTCCTATCCAATCAAAAAATAAAATCTAGATTCAGATTCCTAATAGCGCCTCAGTCTTATTTTTCAAATACCATCTCTAGAATCATTCATTTCATCCTAATTTAAGATAAGTTTATTATTCTTCCTCTTGTAAAATTACCTATTTAAAATATATATTTTTCCCCATTAAACTAAATTTTTCCTATTATTCTAGACCCTTATTATTTAGGATCTAAACACTAGATTCTCAAAAGCAATAAAAAATTTGGTGAACCTGACTTACTTTGAACAAACCTAAAACTCTATCTACACTTAGGGTTTTGCCTTCATATTTTGTACAAAACTTTAATCCCAAAATTCTGATTTTTGTATAAATTTTTGGGCATTTATCCTATTCAAAATTAATATTATAATTTAAAATTATTTCATAATTTTCAAAAATTCTAAAACCCTAGCTAAAAACCCTATATTTCAAAACTATGTCCTTAAACCTCAAGCTTCCCTTCCTTGCAAATTTTAGAAAACTATTTTTGAATTTTTGCAAATTGTTTACTTTGTCAAAAATAATTTCAAATTTTCAAAATTATTAGTTTCTTGTGAAAAAAATTCAAATTTTTTTATTTTTTTATAAATTTGTGTGCATTATTCCTATTCAAAATTATTTTTAGAATTTAAAATTATTCCATAATTTTCCAAAAATCTAAAACCCTAGCTCAAAACCCTAGATTTCCAAACTAGGTCCTCAAACCTCAAGTTTTCCTCCATTATAATTTTAGAATAATAATTTGAATATTTTACAAATTGTTTGGATTATCGAAAGTAATTTCAAAATTTCAATGATAGTAGTTCTTTTGTGCATGTATTTTTTTCATAGTAATTTTCAAAATTCTCTTTGGTGAAAGAAATAAAATGGCCAAAAAGACAATTCCACTTTCTCATCCCATAGATAAATTTCTAAAATTTTCTTATAATTATGACAACGATTGGACATAATTTAAAAATTACACATTAGCTAAAACTATAAAAAATGATTTAATTTACAATGAATATTGTTGCAATGAAGGATATGATGATATATGTAATGATGATGGTGAAGCACAAATAGATGAATCTTTTTATCTCAAGCCCATATATTTTATTCCCTCTTCTAAAGATAATAATTTTGATAAATGGGATAGATATCACTCACCTCCTTTTATGATGTACAATGCACAAAAGGAAAAAATTAGACATGCACCCTCTTATTGGTGATAACTTATTTCCATGTGAACCTCTCTCTCTCTCTCTCTCTCTCTCTCTCTCTCTCTCTCTCTCTCTCTCTCTCTCTCTCTCTCTCTCTCTCTCTCTCTCTCTCTCTCTCTCTCTCTCTCTCTCTCTCTCTCTCTCTCTCTCTCTCTCTCTCTCCACTTAAATGTTCAATTTACAACAATTTAAACATAATAGAATCAAATTAGAAATGAATAGTTCAAATGATACATATAATGTTCTTAACTCTACTTTATCAAAGGAGTGTTCAAATAAAAAATCTCCTTGTCTTACTTCTCATATTGCACATGAAAATAACGGTTTATATTTCATCCATAGATAACATAGATGCATATGATATTCTAATTTAAAATGATAATTTATTGCATATTATAAAATAAATAAATTTTTCTCTTACACACCTCCCTAGAAATGATGGAAGTGATAATGAATATGATAGTGAGCATGCCAATGAATATGAAAATGAGAGTGATTGTGAAAAATATTACATATATGATAATGATGATGATAATTATGCACATAGTGAGGTATAATATGCATCTCATGTTTCTAACTCCTCTCTCACTCCTCCTCTCAAACATAATGCATTTTTAAATGGTGTTTCTACTTTTATGAATGATTATATTTCCAATAATATACATGTTAAAGCTAATAATGCATCTTCTACTCAAGTAGAATGTGATTCATTAAAATATGAAGATATCAATGAATATCCCAAGCCACCCCTTACTACAGTAGAACCCAGTTCTCACTCTTCACCTAAAGAGAATGGTAGCCCACATCCCTATAGTAAGGTCTAGCTTACCATTACTCCCAAGGTTCAAGTTAACACATCCATGTTTATGATCCAATTGCAAAATGTAGCATTCCCATGCTTAAATTTAACAATCAAATTCAATTATTAAATGGACCATGTCAAGATACAAATGTACCATCTTAGGAGATAATCTCTTTGATGCATGTAGTTGGTGAATTACAACATCAAGTACATCTCCTTACCTTGGAAAACAAACCTTATAAGTCTTGGATGGATGCCAATGATCTACATGGTAAACCCAATTCTAAGACATTCATAAAAGATTCTTTACCTAAGAATTCCTAGATACCATCATTATCTCATTTTTATGAAACTAGAGATCCATTATACACCTTCATGCATTTCAAAAGGCTTTGCCATCTCATGAAAATATGTTGATTCTACTTAAGTTATTCCAATAGGCATTAGTAGGGGAAGCACAAAATTAGTTCTTTCATATACTCTTCATTGGTTTAATGCATACATATGATGACTTAGAGGAGTCATATCTCAGATATTAGATCGTAAACACATGCCCTCATGTTACATATGAGAATCTTGCCACACTACATTAGAATTGTTCAGAGCCAGTTAGTGAGTATATCTAAAGATTCAAGGCTCACATGCTAAGTCTGATATACAAACTAACAGATCTAGAGATTCAACATATCTTTATTAAGGGCCTTCATCAACCTCTACTTGAGCATCTACTATATCAAATAGAGTTTTCTTTCAGACACTTGTGTTATATAATTTTATCTTTGGAAAATAATTAGGATTGACTGAGGCAGATTTAGTTGATTGGATCACTCTAGATTTTAGAGTATCATCTTTAGGTACATCTCCTAGCACTTAGCATCCACCATGTCTTACACAAAATAGGATACCACAACCAAAAAACAAATAGTTAAGAACAAAGAGCTAGTTTCTAGAGCACAACCTAAAATATGTACTATAGAGAACAACAATAAGGAACCACTATAGTTTGATTCAGAGTGGGATATCTGATCTACCATATTATTAGCACTATTAGATAAGAGGATAATCACACTACCTTATACACATCGATGAGATCTACACCTCTTACATAGATAGACACATCAACCCTTTTGCAACTATCATTGTATCTATGGACATAGAGATAATGATTATTATGGACTTAGGGATTGCATTACTAGATGTGTTGATAATGGCATCATAGCAGTCACATACGGGGTACCAATATCTCCTCCATCATGTAACCCTACACCTCATTCCTCTATGACTAAGTCATCCCAAGACATTCTTTTATAGGAATCATCAGTCACTCATCGTGACTACAATGCAGGTTTTAGGATAAAATCTCATAGGAGATCTCCTATTCCATCACCATAAAAGGTTTGGAAACTAGTACAATGAAAATAGTATATATATAGCACTATCATCTAAGGAATACATAGTATAATTCCATATACATATCCAATAGAGTCACATGCACTATATTAGAGTCCTACTCATGAAAAATATTCATTATGAGTGAAATTTCCAAGTCCCATATCATGCAGCAGTCTACTATGGTTAAGATGAAATGACCCCACACCATAGAGTACTGATCATGATAAATATTCACTATGGGAAAAAAATTTAGGTCTTATCTCACATAACAAATTATTATGATTAAGATTAAATAAGCCTTCATCATAGGTTTCAACTCCATCTTGATATATTGCTCAGTCATATACATCATAGCAGAGGCCATAAGGTATTCAATTATAGATAAATGAGCCTTCTTCATAGAACATACTTTCATATGCACAACCAATAAAGTTAAATTTTGTAGAATCTTTATACATAGCTACAATTAGAACATAATATATAGTATTATATAAAAATAACTTTCCTGCATAGCATGAGTAGTATGGGTACTTGTTCAGTTGGCCAACAAGGTTCACATTGTGATACAACATAGAATAATATAACATATAGTCATATTGATTTTAGTTCATAAGCTTCACTTATCATGGCAAAGATGGAGCTAAAGTTCTAGCTAACCTTTATATTCTTGAGCCACTCTCAATGAGGTAATATGCACATAGTGCTATCTTACATCACTTCCCCTACTAATAACTAACATTCTTAATTTCAAATATCCATCCCTAGCCAAACTAACTTATCCAAATCTAGACCTTACCAATATCCTATTTTTTCTAATTCCAAACCAATTCACTCTACAAAATCAATTTTATAAATTAAAAAACCACCAAATTTTTGCTTTCATATAATCACAAATCAAACCCAAACAACACATCCAAACATATCATGAATAATTGAATCATATCCCAAATGTTATCTTACCCAACATATCAGAATAGTCAAACCACATATCCTAAGTATTATTTTACCAAGAAATACAACCTTCAACATCAATACTAGATCAACTACTTCTAATCAACAAATTGCATTAAAATGGCTGGCATATTAAATTCTGGGATGATATCTAGTTAAAGGATAAGTCTCTCATCACACAAGGTAACTATGGAGAGATTGTTGACTTGGCTACTCAATTTTTTGGAGATAGGGTCAGTGATTATATGGAAAATAACAATGGAATAAGGAGCTGGAAAAATCTATTGGAGTACTGTGATCACTAGCTTGAGCTTTTCCCTAGAGTGTAGGAGATCTAATAGTGTGTTCAGGAGACCACAATCCCTCTCTTCCCCTAGGAGGATGAACAATACTAGTGGCCTAATAAGAATGGATCATTCTCCATTAAATATTCTTACCATATGCTCATTCTTGAAGCTTAGGATAAATATGTTTGGAAAAAGGTCTGGAATCACAAACTTATTCCAAAAATTAACATGTTTTGGTGGGCTGCTACTCATAACAAAATCCTAACTCAGGATAACCTTCAAAAGAGAGGGTTTACCTTGGTTAATAGATGTTTCGTGTGTGGTTTAAAAGAGGAATCATTTTCACACCTTTTTATCCATTGTGGTTTTGCTCAGGAATTTTGGAGCATAAAACTTAATAACTTTGGTATTGAATGGGTCTGTAATTCTAACCTCAAAGAAGTAATTCTCAACTAGAACCCAACCTTCACACATCCTTGGCTTTTGGAATTATGGAAGCAAAGTCTTCCATGTTTGAGCTAGATTTTATGGAAAGAGTGCAACCATATAATTTTCAGGGACATTGCTAGAATTACATCTTAAGTGTTCCACTCCTTTGTTAGGACCATCATGGAAAGTGTCACAACAGCTCATACTCGTGCTACGGAGAAACCCCTATCTCAAATTGAGAACAAAATTGAATCCAAATGGAAGGTTTTAAACTAGAACCCTGGGTATGATAACTCTAAAATGCTATAGAGACTAAATACTAAATGGATCCCTCTAAATCCCAACTAGATGAAACTCAACTTTGATGGGGCATCCAAGTTAGATGGTAAATCTAGTGGAGGAGAAATTATAAGGAATGGTAAAGGATGGATGTCTATTGTCTATGCTAGTGGAATAGGATGCCAAAGCAACAAATATGCTGAAGAAATGGCTTTACTATGGGGGCTAAAGTTGGCTATATTCCTAGGAATAAGGAATCTGAGTATACAAGGTGACTCCAAAATGGTCATAGATGTTGTGAATAAAGCATAAAATGTAGGAATTAAGCTAAAAGACATCATTACCAAAATCTAATTTCTTTTGCAAAAGTTCTATGGAGTAGATTTTTCCCATGTTTACAAAGAGGGAAATAGGGTCACTGATGCTTGTGCCAACCTTGGTCAACAATTTTCAGGTTGGAGGGTGTGGCGACAAGGTGCTCATATTCCCATAAACATTAGGGATATTATTCAAAAAGAGATGTCTTGTCAAGAATGAGGTGCATTTATGACAAGGGTAGCTCTCAGAGGTGGTCCATTTGGAGAGGGCCATCATGGATTATGAAACATGATAACCTTGGTACTTGTTTAACAATCATTCATGATTCATTGCATCATGAGGTTGAGGCACGTAGGTGTCATCATGAGAATCAAGGGGAAATAATCTCTAAGCATAGGAGTAGACAATGTCATCTCTATAGGGTATTTTTCATAATGAAGCCATCACATCTTTAGTTTGCATAAATGAAAAAAAGGGTTAGCAACCATTTCAAAGCTAAAGGCTAAAATTAGGAACTCCACAGTCTAGGTCTACAAATAAAAAATGGGAGGAGATCATATTCACACTAAACCTATCTCTTATTGTGAGTTCAAAGATAATCCATTGGTTTGGCATTATTGTAAGGAAGGGGGAATCAGCCCATACTTGGAAAGGCTTAATGGTTATGATGAAAACTTGTCTGAGCAATTTGTGAGATCTTGGTTAAATAGGCAGATCATGGTAGGAAAAATTAGTTTTAAAATCTATGAAAAGGTGATTTCTATGGCCACAAGAATGTCCATGCAGGGTATAAAACTTCAAAGGAAAACTAAAATTATGGATCTTGCAAGCCACAAACTATTTCTAGGTGAGGGAGAAGAACTTGTCCCGTACTAAGGAGGATTCAAGCGTGCTAAACTTCTGGAGCCATGGGATGGGGTGTGATTCATTCTCATGAAGTAATTCACACTCGAAGGTTGATTTACTAAGTTCTACAACTACCACCTCCCTTTTTTAAATCACTTCAGGTGCAATGTTGTTATTAGTTTCCCCTTTTACTTGCTCTCCTCTTTGGAACACTTTGTCCTTAGGGTGAGAGCTAAAATGGCTAAGAATCTAGATATGAACCCTATCCCCCTACACTAAGGGCTTATTTTCTACTTATACAACTTTCATCGAGCCCTGGAGCCCTCTAAGAATATCAGAATGGATAGTGAAGACATTCCATCCAACTCGGTGTTTGGTGACGCTATTGATGAATCCTGCTTTTCCCCTACTCTTACCAAAATAAAAGATGTTTCTTTATCCACCCCTGAAGAGACCCCTATTGATACCCCCAACTTCTTTGTGATAAAAAATGGTAAGAAGAGAAAGTTTGATGAAGAGGAAGAAAATATTAGAGAGACCAAGGAGGGGACCCACAAAAATTTGGGTAGGGCCACGGGGGACCAAGGGGGTAAATCTTACAAGTCTTCCAAAATTAATAAGGATTCTCCTCTAGAGTTAGAAGGTCAGGGTGGATTTCTGGTAAACTTTCCCCAAAGGCCAAACTAATAGATTACTTGGAAAGTGCTTCGGAAGAAGAAACACAAGAGGAAGAGTCTAAGGAGCTAGAAATACAAGAAATTTTGGAGGACACTGGAGGGAAGTAGAAGACTAATGATTTTGAGGTTACTGAGGAGCAGGGTGCTGATACTATGGAAACTATTGACAATAAGGGGAAAATGTATGTCAAGGAAGTGGGTGAGGATACTGAGAATGAGGTTGATTGGAAAGCTAAAATTGGAGCTCTAAAGGATTGTATTTAGAGGCTTGAGTAGAATTTTGCTAAGGGAATTCAGAATACAATTCTTCTGAATATGTCTATGCTGAAAGAGGTGGGCAATACTGGGCATGCTAGCAATGTAGAGAATACAGATAAACTTAATGATCTTCTCAAATCAATGGTTATGTAAGGAGAGTCTTCTTTGACTTTGGTCTTTCTGTTCCTTGTGTTTTGTTTTGGTGTCTGTTGTTCTCAGCTAGTGCCATCGTCTCTCTGAAGGCATATTTTGTTTGATTGCATTCTTGTATTTTTTGCTTTGTAAAGGGTTTGGCCCCTGGTTTTCTACTTTACCTTATCAAAAACAAATTGCATTAAATTAGTAATGTATTTCAAATCCCACAACATATTATGCATGATTTAAAACCAAAAATTAGTGTCCTTATATATATAACATAGTTCTAAAATACATATATATTATATCAATATAGTCAATCATCAATAGGAATCATGCCCTCACTTTCAGTCTCACTTTCTCCTCTAGTACTAGTCCCATAGTTTAGTCTCACACTCAACATCCTCACACCTCCTCGAGCTCCTAAATTCCTCTTACGCTAACTATCTTACTCTAGTAACCGAGCATGCTCCTCATGCAAGTTTGTATACCACCTCTATAAATCTATGTACTCATCCATAATCCATGTACTCATCAATCCATAATCAGGAGGAGACATCCTATGCATATCTCACTCAACCCTCAGTTCATCTCTCTCTCTCGCTACCTTAAAATATGAAGCTATAGCTATAACAACCCTATCAAAAAATGAGTAAAAATGCTAGCTATAACTATCTCTCACTTTATCAAACCCTCCTCCACTACATCATCAAGAAAATTATGTGTGAGTTCATGAAGTGTAGACTCAATGATGGTCTCCTAAAACCCATCATCTCCAACTCCTACCCAAACCTATGCTTCATCTTGAAAATCTCCCTCTCCACCTACACATAAAAGTACAACACTATGTAAAACATACCTTTTCAAAATAAGATAAAACATGCAAAAAATTGAATTTGTACACAACTCAAACATAAACAATACTTACCTCCAATCATCTAGATTAGAGTTGGGTCCTCATACTCAAGGGCATCCCCTCCACCAATAGGATATAATGAAGCCCATTGATACTTCTCCCACCATTTTTTAAATGCCTCTATGCATCCAACATCATCTACATCACGAATATCTATATCTACATCTCATGCATCCAAAGTTAATGGTATAACTCTACCTCAGTATGCCTACTATGAGCTCTTTCTCTCACTGGTGCCCATAAACTCCTCACCCATACCCATGTTGTTGGGGGCACATCTTATAGAACCCAAAACTACCTAGTCATGTGATCATACTAAAAACTCTCATACACTCTAAGCTAATGCTCATGTAACCAATAATTGACACTAATATAATGCAACTTTAATCCATCCTTGAGCCACCTAGAAAATGCTCTATAGGGCCTCCATATGATATATTGAGCCACAAATTTATCTAATACTAATATATAGTGATCTATCCAAAGAGACCTGATAACCAATGAACTTATACACCACTCCCCATATAGATATGGAGGTGCCTACCTCTCTTTTGATAACCCTAGAAATCACACAACCACTATGTGCTCGTAGGCCCACAAATACAATAAAGTAACTACACTTAGACCATCACTAAATGCCTCATGAGTAAACCTATATAGATCTATATATAAGTGGGCAAGAAAAGTCCTATCCTATGTGAACATAGTGCCATATACCTATACACTACATACAATCCTATGCATCATATATGCAATCAATACCCCACTCCCATCCACTACAATAAAAGAAGCCAACAACACTACCAACCACTTCTATAGATGCGAAACACTTGATCAAATAATAAATAATAATAGTACATCACTATCATTTCTTCTCATATGTATGCCTAAGGGTACACTAGTTAAATACAAAGATGCATGATCAATGGCATCTACACCCATATCATCTTATAAAGTCACACACCATCCACTAACTAGAAAATGTAAAATATGGTACACATCTTGTAGAGTAATAGTCATCTCTCTAGTAGGAAGCTAAAAATTACATGTGTCTACATTCCACTTCTCATACAAGGTAGTAATCAAATGTTTATCCCACTACACAATGCCTAGGTCACACACATGACCTATCCCTACCCTATCCATCACAATCCTCTCATCAGCTGATAAAGGCAACAATCTCATAGTCTTCATCACCTAGCCTTTATGGAACTCCCTCATCCATTACTCACCCTATAAAACACCAAAAAATAACATGACTATCAGTCAACCATGGCAAACCAATAACTAATCAAAATGATAGCAACTAAACTAAGCATCAACCTAAAAAAGCTAGCCTCTAGGATAATAGTGTTGGGTAAAGGACAATAACACTAGATAAGAGTACTACAACATAGATAACAACACTAGAGCCTAGATAGCAATGCTAAAAGGGGAATAGGAGTACTGGATCTAGTAAAATTTCCTCAAAATCTTCAAAATAGCTCAAAATCATCAAAATTAGGCTTCTAAATAGGCCTAAATCACATGTTTTAGCTACTCACTAGGGTAACATCTCCACCAACTTCAATCTAGGCTACCAATAGCTCAAATCGCATGATATGTTTTTATATTTTTTAAATATCTCCTACTCTAGAGCTCAAAATCTCAAACTACTCAAATAAAAAATGAGTCAAGAATCAATCCAACCTTCCTATATTAAACAACTTTTTCATTTAAAGTAAAATACCATTTTGTCTATAACTTCAACCTCAGAGCTCCATTTTACAAAACATTTTGTTCCATGGAACTATGGTGATAATGCATTTGATATCTGTCAAGCCTTGATCTCTTATTATATCATTTAACTACTATAGAAAACACATATTTATACTTTTTTCATATGCAAACATATAACTTAGTCCTCAATAATAACAACTTTTATACAAATTATTCCTCATTAATCAAATCTCATTCAACTTTCACATAACTCAGTCTAAACAATCAATCAAATTCTCAAATCAATACAAACTATACTAACCTTATTCCTATAATTACACCACTAGTCATCACTTTTGGCTCAATCTCCTCTATTACAAATTTTGTCCCTCTTCCCAAAAGGGGGGCAGCAATCCTACTATTCTTATTTATACACTTACCAAGCACACCTATCCACTCTCATAGTTAGATACACTATGGTTCTTACACCTCTAGCAATCAAAATTATTAGATTCACCTCATATTGATCAAAATATACAGTGATTCAAACTACATGGGTCACTTAACATGGTTCTTACACCTCTAGTAATCAAAATTATCAGATTTAGCTCAGATGGGTCAAGATATATAGTGATTTAGATTACATGGGTCATTCTTCATTACTCAAGACATTGAAAGGGACATAGCTTTAGTTTATAGATACATAGATTACTCATATATATAGTGGTTTAAATCATATGGATTCATAGTGACTTTGATATAGATTTAAACCAAATATCATATTTGGGGACATGTACATCACTACATGTCTCACACATACTAGATAGCATATTATCAATATAGTGCAGAGTACATTTTTCTGATCTCTAATTTTGCACATGGATATGATATGATAGCTCATTTCACATGTGGCTATATAGATTACTAGACTATATAGATGCATCACTCACATACTAGATTTAGAGCCATGGCATAGATGTTCATGTTCTTCATCATCTAGGATTATATAGATTAGAATGACAATACATGCCATTTTCTTCTTACACATTTACCAAAGTTTTTAGATTCCACCCAAGCATACCCAGGTTGTCACCAGGTTGGACTATATAATCATCTACAGTGGTTTCTCCATAACATTACTTAGACCCAGGAGTTTGTGTGGGACAAAGAGTATAAATTGGTTTTGGACCTCCAAACACTTCTCATTTCCATTTTAGATTATTTAGAGTGGGGGCATATTAGATCTTTCTCTTCATAGCATATATATTCTATACACACATTCTCAATTACATGATTTTATGTGGGACAGAGGGTAGACATTAGTTTTGTGCCTCTGAACATTTCTCATTTTTCATTCATATTTTGTACAAGGAATATCCATTTCAATGATTACTTATTTATCCATGCACTATTCAGATTCAATATAGGGAGTATCTATTTAGGGATTCCTTCTTTCTCCAAGCACTATTCAATTCTCTATCCATTTCCTTGGCCAAGAAGTTTGACCCTTTTTCAGCGCACCTATCTCTACATAGGTAAGTTCAGGTACACATATTATTTCTTTCTTTTATTCTAGTACTTCATTTCATTTCATCACTAGATTAAAATGGTGAAAATGTCTAAATCATAAATTGGTCAAGAAACCACACATTTCATGTCTTTCATAGGATACTCTGATTAAAGAATATGAGCTTTTTACACATTTATCCATGTCTTTAATTTTATCCATTTGGGTCTTATTCTAAGCTTCAGTCATCTTTTTACCCATTCTCAATCACCTCAATCCTTCCAAATGATCATTCCACCTTAGCCAGGTTAGGTTTTCCATACTTGTTCTATCCACCTAGTCCTTAGCTTGTAAGATAAGAGTGTTGGGATTAGACTACAATGTTAAAACCCAGGGTGTCTAGTTTCCAGTACTATTATCCAAAACCAATTTGAGCCTAAATAGTTAGTTTCTTCTATTAGATGGGTCTTACCCCTTTTATTTGCTTTGTTCCTAAGTTTTCTAATGTTTACCAAATGTAAATAAATCTCCCAAATTCAAAATAATGAGTCTCATATATAATGGACTACACAAGGCACTTTATATCTATCACTTACTACTTTGTCACATTAGACTTAATATAAATCAATTAATAGTATAGCTCAGCTTCTCTGCATCACACATAGACTTGCATGCTTGATCAAGGTAGTGCCTTGTCAAAAACCATTCTTGCATCTATCATGTATGGTGATTATGCATGTTCCCTAAGGGAGAACTACATTTGATCTGAGACCCTAGCTTGAAAGTTAATGAAGGTAGTAATCAGAAAAACATAGGTTCTAAATCATGTGATCATTCTTCCCCTAACTGAGTTTTCCCCCTTTTGATTTTGATGTATTTTTTGTTTACATGTGTGTTGATAAATACAAATACTAAAGACTAAAATGAACCTACAATGAGCTTTGTTCACATCCAACCCCCAAAATTATTTGGTACATAGGCTCACACTGACCTGGTGAACAAAACTCCAATATCTTAGATACTATGGAAAATAGTGTCATGGAGGGAATATAACACTAGAAACCAAGGTATCCTATTCCATTACTCCTATCAAATTAGAAAATGAAATCTAGGCTGAAATTCCTGACATTGTCTTTATCCTACTTTTGAAATACTAGCTTTAGAATCATTCATTTTAGCCTAATTTAATATAAGTTTATTATTATATCACTTGAAAATTACCTATTTAAAATCTATAATTTACTCCATTAATTTATATTTTTCCTATTATTCTAAACCCTTATTATTTAGGATCTAAACACTAGATTCCCAAAAATAATAAAACAAAGACATGGCAAAGATAGGTGAATAAATTTGAAGCTTTATTAAAAGCATATAGAAGGAATATTTGACCCCAATAAAGCATGAAGGTTCTCAATAGGTAACTCAATATTTTGAATATTCTAATTTTGATAATTTACATGATAATTTTTAGGAAGTGGAAGAAGAAAAGTGTCAGAGGACAATGTTGTTGGTCTACCATCAAGAGTGTTGATTACAAGCCATAAATAATTAATACATCAAGAGGAAGATATGGAAGAAAACATTCAATATAAGGAGACTATTGTAACCCAAGAAGGACAAGATGTTTCAAGGCATAATTTGATTTTCTCAAGTGAGTATATGAATCAATTGTTTATAATTTTGTCTATGATTTTGAAAGTGATTTCTAGTAATGAATATGTACAAGGATTTATAGAAAAAGTTAGTGTTTTAAGGAAGTTTGTTGAAGAAGAAGAGGGAAATGGCTGATATGTGGACATCATGTCCAAGGAAAGCAAAAAATTGAGTCACAAGATAGTGTTAAAGAAGATAAGAGTCAAGAGGATGAGACATTGGTAGAAGTTGTAAAAGAAGGCAATGAGATAGGGGAGATATATAATCACCCTTGGAAGGAGGATCAATAATACACTAAAGAGTATAGACAACAAGTTAATCATCTACAACAAATTGAAGTATGCAAATAACAAGAGAAAATGTCAAATAAGATAGCATGGATAGAACAAATAGAAGTGGTGAAAGAGGTGAGAAAATAAGATGTTAAGTCACCTACACAAAAATTTCAACATGAAGACAAAAGAGAGTTTGAAAAATGTTAAGATAAGCCAAGATGGAATAAGCCTTCAAATCAGGCTCAAGGCAATAAGATTAATGTTTTCTTTAACCCCATTATTTTGTGTGTAGGTATATCTAGAAAAAAATTGAGAAAGTGGAGGCCTAAATGTGGGGCCCAAGTGCATGTACAAATATATAAGATAAAAGTGGAGGTAGATCAATAAGAAGCATCAACCAAGTACATCACCAAGAGCATATGGGAAATATTCTCCAGCTTGGTAGTATGATCCAGGGGAATCCTTTAGATATTCTAATAGAATGTCAATTCTAGTTTGGACTAGTTTAGAAGGTGTTTTAGAGTGATTATAGGTCTTTAAGAGTTCATGCTTGTTGTCTAGGGTGTCTGAAATTTGAATTATGATTTTCTCACCAAAAGTCTCTTCTTGAAAATTAGAAAATTTACAAGATTTTTTAAGGAACTTTCATATGTTTGAAAAGATGGTAATGTGTCAGAAACATGTTTTAGCAGTGTATACACCATAAAATGGTCATTAAAGTCCATAGATATTATGCCATGGTTCTCATGAGTCATATTATGCAAAAGTCATGACTAATGCAATGCAATACATTGACTCTTGGAAGGAAGGTTTCAAGATTCAGTTATAAAAATATATAGGATTTTCTTGGAGTTAGTTTGTAATTTAATCCATCCATCCCATTTGAGGATGTTGAGAAAGGAAGAATAAAAATAATTTTTTTGTAGAAAAGACTACTTATGTTATAAAAAATTGTTTGTGTAAACAAATTGCATGCTTGAACAGACCACATGGTGTGCTTGGAGAATCAAGGTGGTAAGGAGATTTGATGAATGTTTGTGATCTTTTTATGATCAAGATATATATTCTAATATGATAATAGGAAATGATAATGGAAGGAGAATAAATAGATCCTTATCTTATCTAATTCATATTGAATGTACACTATAATTTACAATATGGGTGATCAATGAAGTTTGAAAATGGTTATTTATGATATTGAAGGCTTGTATTGATGTTGTTTGAAATTATAATATTCAAATAATAATATTCTATATTTAATGTAACTTGGATGAATAGAACATGTTTTTGTTTCATCACAAGTTGTATAGTAGACTATGTACTACAATCTTGATAAATGCATGATGTGGCAGAGATTTCAAATGTTACTAATAGTTATTTGATACTTTTATAAGTTTATATTTTATTATAATTATACTAGAGACCCATATTTTATACAAGTTAATCTACATAGATGGTTTACTATGTTTTGTAATATGATCCTATGACTGTGTGTAACTAAGAGTATAGGTCAAAACCATGTTAGCAGGTGTATGATTGAAAGATTAAAAAAGATTTAAGTGTTACATTCCTATTGTGAAAAATGGATAAGGGTGATTTAAACATTAGTAAGGTATATAAATTATTTTGATTTAATAATATTTTAGTTAAAACCCTAAGGTGATAACATTGCAAGTTTTTCCCAGTTTTGAAAGAGCTCAGTTGACTGAGATTTGCAAATATCAAGGACATATAATGTAATAAGGTTATAAAATTTATTGTAGAAGGTCATGAATGTTTATACAGTCCTAAAAAATATTTTTTGAAGGTTCCAATTTTCATACAACTCATTTTTTGAATTTTTTAGACCTCTCGAGTCTATGTAAAGGCCTAATAACCCTAGAATAGGGTTTTTACTATTAAGGGAGAATCCATGAGCCATAAAGGCCCAAAATTTGTCATCTAAGTTTATTCATCATGAAAAAATATATTTTTGTGATTTAAGACATGTACCTTCATCATTCTATACATTTTGGGACTATAGGTCTGTTGCAAGCCTTAATAGGCCTAATTAGGGATTGAGATAGAGGAGAAATAGGGCATGTAGGTGGAGGATGATAAATTGATGAAAATTGGAGTTATAAGATCTAAATGGGTCCTAAGAAATAATATTATTTTATTTTTAAACTATGATATCTTTCGAAACCAAGAAGGTTTATCTAAAAACAAGGCTAATTGGTGTCTAAAGAAAGAAAGTAGCTTGTTCGAAGATAGTGAGTAAGGGTTTGATTTAGTTACATAAAAATGTTAGTAAGAAGTTTTATAAGGAAGGACAAGATATTTATATGACTAAAATCATCATTTATCTTATTTTCCCATACAAAGGTTACCTTGGCATTTACAATTTGAGAAAGCACTAAGGTTTAAGAGAACATATGAATGGATTATGATTGAATGTTTTATGATGGCATGCTAGGAGTTTATAGGTCACTAAAAATGGTGTGGTAATATTCTATACCTTTCATATTATATAATTCAAAAGAATCATTTAAAAGGTACAAGTCCATATAAGGAGAATAAAAATAACAAAGTGCGTTTGAGTTCTGCATCATTTATGTTCATAAGCTAATCCAACTTAAGTTTGTCTCAATCATTTCCAATGAAGAAGAATCATTCCTTCTTCTTATTCTCCCATTTCTAATTATTGATACATTCATTATGATGTTTGCTTTTTGATTATCCTATCTATTTGACATTTAGTTTTGTAATCCAACTTACTTTATGTTTCTTAAAGATTCAACCACCTTCATCTAATCATATGCATCTCATAAAAAACATTTAAAACATAATTATGTGTTTTATTATGATTTTTGCCTTATTTAAATGTTTTTAATAAAAAAAACATCTTTACCATCATAGCCGATCATAAAAACATAAAATCATCACAATGTTATCTTTTATCACATCATAAGTCAATAAATCATCACATAAAATGTACCTCCAAATGTCTCTACTCAAAATATAATCATAATCATCTCATCCACATAACCAACAAAACCAAATAATCATGAATCATATATCAACATTCAACCATACATCATCCACATATGTTATCCATCACATGCCTAGCTAGGTAAGGAAACAAAGATTCATTAATTAAAAACATCAACATGTGCAACAAAACATCTCATCATAACAAACATAATCATATCATAATACCATGAATATCACATCACCTACTCATACCATCGTAATCATCCTACCATCTATCACAACCATAGAACTATGATCCATAAATTATAACCATGTCACAAACATCAATTACATCATCATAAGCATAACAATGTCATATCAATATCATAACATCATAAACATAATCATCATGAACATCATCCTCACTAACCATAGCCATTATCATGATCATACCACCAAATTTATAATATAAATAAAAAATAACATCATCTAATAAAAAAATCACATCATTTAATCACATTTATATCATCAATTATCACATAAACAACATCCATCAATATCAACATAATCATGAACACAAATTAATTATCGATAACATCACATGCCTAGCTATGTGAATACACATAAACCATATTATAATAATCATCATAACAACATATCATCAATAAAAAACATCACATCCATAAACACAAGCCATCAACCATGATCACATTTATATATCATGAGATCATAATCAAAATAGTGATCATATATACAACAATGTGCATGTCTCTCCATGGATATATACATCTCACTACATTAGCTCATAGGTCAATATTAAAATCATATAATACATCAAAATACAAGGTCTCATGAAAGTCTAAGACACTAGAATACCACTACCTCCTAGAGCTTGTCTACTTGAAACTATAGCCCACTGACCTAGTGTCACAGTACTAGCCCCTCTAATGAACCCTGCTCTGTACTCATGCCATCTAGGGTAATCTATAAGTCACGTGAATACCAAAGCCTCAAAATAATGGATAGCCTAAATTGTCACTATGTATCTAGCCATGGAGATAGTACATATGCTCTTACCAATGCTGATACTTGCCCTCCTACTTGCCTAAGAGAATCTCTCTCCTAAGTAACCAAAAATATATGAGCCCTAACCTAATCCCTCTCCATAATATGTGTGGGCACCTGGACATGTGCATCATCCATCTCCAAGGTCATGGATGATAAGGATGCTTGTGTTGTGTCTAGTGCCACCCATGTCTGATACATTTTAGTAATAAGTATTTATCTATCTAGGGTATCCTCATCCCTTTGATCACCACACCCCACCTCTACATCCATATCCATATCCTACTACCTCCCATAATATCCAAACATGGATACATCATAATGTGCCTAAAACCATTAAAGATATTCATAATTAACTCCTACATCATTAATATCATCCCTTGTTAGTAGATCCTCATGATTAATAAATATGTCCTCTAGCTCTAATGTAGGTAATGGGAACTTTGCATCCTCCTTCCTATATCTCATGAGCTCACTTGGGATATCCTAGACAATGCCAAACTATCTCCTCACCTTGTCTAAAGGGATCAACTCTTCCTCTACATCTCATCTCTTTGAGATCCACCTATAACTTGTAGTGATAAAATCTACCTCTTATTACTGGACCATGTAGTAAATCAGATATATGATCACCAAATCACATCACCCACCACAAGTGCATCCAATAAGTTCTTGTACTAATATAGATAATGTGTTCTTCCTCTTGGTCCTATGAGTTCATAATCATACCTCCATTAAATAAATCCCAACCTAAACTCCCTCTAGATAAGTTTATGACATGATATCCCACCTAGTTGAAGCATTTTGATGTGCTCATAATCCTTACAGTGCAACATAAACCCAACATTTATGGCATACCTCTTGTGTTCCCTATAGCTCTAGAGATCTCAATATATTTACACTAATAGGATAGGTGGCTAGGCATAGACTATTTGCTCCATCATCATACCCACTAAAACACCTAATAACATAAAAGGAAACCTACCACTACTCAATTCTAGTAATACATAATAAGTCACTATGATCATCATCATTATGATGACCCATCTCATGCCCCTATCCATGTGATACAAGGGTGTATAGTGAATACCTCTAGCATGTCACCTTACATGCATCATATCATCCCTATACAACACACCCATGAGATGGTATCACTCTTCACCATCAATGTAATCTATTAGTTCACCTCATAGTAGTAACTACATGATTTGCTAAATGTCCTCTAGTAGGATCATCATCTCTCTACTAAGAAGCAAGAATGTGTTAGTGTTTAGATCCCATTGCTTGATGAGTGACACTAACATAGCTACATCTTAGAGTACATGTTGATAACACCTAATGTTTCTCAATCCAGCTATTGACAAGTGATCCCACTCCTAGTCTATCATCACTCAACAGACCTCATCTAGTAACTACAACACTTGATCTCTCATCTATAAATTCTCCCTCAACTATAAGGTTTGATACTAATGCCTTAGATCACCTAATTTATCATGGTTTTGCCTATGAAGTTTACCTATACCTATAGATATCCTATCTTAACCTATCCATAACATTATATCCTTCACCTATTCACCTACCAAAACTCTTCCCTATACTCACAACCTACACCCTTAAACTACTCCCTTAGCCACTAACTTTACTCCTTACCTTCATTACCCTTAAACAACCCAACACCCTTTCACATTAACCAACGCCCAACCCATTTATCAGATAACTTTAAATTAACCCTATTTCATTGACCACCAATGGTTGACTAGTGACAGATGATGGTTCCTTTTGAAACCATCATAAATCACACCATCGGTCATTGATGGTTAGGGTACCCACCATCAATAGTCACCACATAGTGACCTATCGATGATCACCTATCAACCATCGAAGCTCACCAATGATTGGTGATGATTGATAGAGACCATTTATGGTCACTATATAATGACCAACAATGGGAAAACCCTAACCCTTACCCTCTATTCTATACATATAATCAACAATACAATAAATAACTACCATTTTAACCTCTCTCTACCTAAGTCCCACCTATCTACTAAATTTTGAACACCAAACCTCCACCCTCACATATTTTCATAAAACCTAATCTATGCATCCTCAACTCTAAAAAACAATAAAAACAAGAAAAAAATTCATGTCTAAAACTACCAAATATAAGTGCACTACCTACCTCATTTCATGACTATTAATGTGGAGGTTTCCTCATAACCCTCATCATGTGGTGTGCTCTCCCTCATCCTATTTTCATCCTCTTAGGTTAATATCTCAAACCAATCCACCTTAGTCAACATCTAATCATCCTCAATCACCCAATACTCACTCAACTCAGTCACTCACTAACAACAACTCCGACCATCACTACTTTTTCACAATATCTAAGAGATATATCATGGGTTGACAATTTAATAATGAGGAAATAAAAAACCTCAATGGCATTTTTAGCACCACCCATTTAGGCTGATGTAAGGCCATTAATGGTCACTTTATGACCATCAACAATCAACTTTGATCATTAATGGTCAACCCATTTATGATTTTTTCAATCCTACCCACCATTTTCCAAACAACTTATAATCACAAAAATAATCCCACTGCTAACCATTGGAGTACCCAGTCTCTATCAACTGAATAGCCAATGATGTAAGCTCAATCTTGGTCATGTTGGCCCAAATTTACTATTTTTTACAATGACCTTACATTAGTCACTTTGACCAATATAACTACATTACCATCTTGAAATAACTTAAAATTGCATTAATTTTGTGGATTGACCTATTTATGTCTTCTTGGGAGCACTTCCTATCTCAAATACTTGTGAATACAATGACCTTGCCTAAAATACTTGCATTTATAAGTACAATCTAATCAACATGCCTAAATACAGTCACTTGATCCACTTATCACTTATCCTTCTAGTGTTGACCTTAATTTTACCCAACTATGGTAACCTAGTCAATGCATGATCTTGGCTATCACACTTAGTCACACTTTGTGCATGTGTTTGTGCTTCACTGCCCAACCAATCCAACCAATGTTATCACCCATTTATCCACTTTTAAAACCTACATTTGATTCTATTTTACCTCATCAATTCTTGGTTTGAGGGGGTTCACCTCCTCCCATACTCGAGGTAGTTGAACCTTAGACCTAACCTTCCATTATTTTTTACAACTTGCTGATACAAATATGCATAAAAAATGGGCAAAATATAGACACTAGAAAACTACACACTATAGTTCTATATGTCATGCTAACCTTTTAACCACATCAAGACCCCTTAGGGACTACTTCTTGAACATTAATTGGAAAACTTAAGTCCAAATAACAAAATAAATAACTATCTTTGACCAATCTACCTTTGGCATATCAATCACCAATGGTTGAGCCTCAATTATTTCTAGTTAGACTTGACTTTTGATAGTCAGCCTTTAACCACCTTGAGGGTTAACTTCAGCTCAACTACACCTTAATTTTTTATTCTTAGCCACTTACATAATTATGCATGCTAAGACTAAAATTAGACACCTTGTTAAACCTATTATTTCACCTCTCCCTTCCTTCTATAAAAGACAAGAGGAGGAGGTGAAATAGATCATCAACAACCATCAAGAACTTCTTGTGCTAGAGATTTTTATGTAGGTATTATTCTTCTACCAAATATAAGAAATCTTCCAGTGAACCAACAACCAAGATAGAGATCAAAAGTGTGGTAATTAATAACCCAAGGTACCGTCACTCTACCAAAATTGATCAAGGCTCCACAATAAGTTTTTAGCCACCCTCAATGATCTTCAAACTAGCAAATGCTAACTATTTATCTCTTGTCAAGATGAAGGATTTAGCTTCTTTGTCATGTATTTCTACAACCTTGACTAACCAAAAATTATTATCCCAAACCAAATCTAATAGTAATAATTGAAGGTCATCCAACCACCAATGTTTTTTCCCTAACTACCATTGGTCACCCAACCACCAATGGTAACATAATCACTATTGGTCTTACCTAACAACCAACAGTCACTGTGTGTCAATTGTAACTACAAGTTAATTCCACCTATGAGACCCTATCCAAACCCCACTTTTTAAATTTTGCCTAATCATAGATGATCAAACTAGTTTTTGAACCACATCTAATTCACTTACTATTAATATCTAATTACTTATTTCTATGATTAGTCAAATTCTTCTATTTCCAAGCACTACGTGTATTTCATTTTAGTATCTTTTATTATTCTTTTAATAAATTTATCTTTCATTTTAAAAACTTTATTATTTAAATCCGTGGATTTATATCCTCTAAGGAAGCTTGTGCTTCTTCAATCTAGCTTGCTAGGAAATCCATCCTACTATCTAACTAATCAACCACTTCTTTAGTGATTTCTTATCTATAGGTCATTCCTCCCTAGATAAACATGAGTATCTACAACCGTCTAGATCATGGAGTGAAAACAAAATCTAGGTTATACTAATCTCACCCTTCTTTCAAATTTTTACAAATTTATTCTTAGGAATAAATCAAAACTTATGTGAAACATTCTACCATTCTATTCTCTACATATTTTCAACAATGCAACCAATAACTACCCTCACCCTCTATTCTCTACATTAAATAAAAAATGAAATCAATGACTACCATTATAACTTCCCTCTACCTAACTCCCACCTATCTACCAAATTACCAACCTCAAACCTACCCCCACATATTTTCACAAAAACTAATCTACCCATCCACATCTCTAAACAATAGAAAGAAACAAATTCAAGTCTAAAACTACCAAATACAAGGGCACTACCTACCTCATTCCATCAACATCAACATGGAGGTGCCCTCAGAACCACCACCATGATCCATGCTCTCCTTCATCCTTTTTGCATCTGCTGAGGTCAATATCTCCAACCAATCCACCTTAGTCAACACCTAATCACCTTTAATCACCCAATAATCACTCAACTCACTCACTTACTAAGAACAACTCAAGCCATCACTAGTTTTTTGTAATATCCAATAGATAAGCACCATGCATTAACAATGTAAGAATAAGGAAATAAAAACCCTTGGTGGCCTTTTTTCCATCACCCTTTTAGGTCGAATGTATGACTATCAATGGTCACTTTATGACTGTTGATGCTTATTTTTTACTATTGATGGTTAACCCCTTTGGGATTTTTTCAATCCTACCCACCATTTTCTAAACACCTTATCATCATAAAAACAATCCCACTTCTAACCATTGTAATACCCATTCTCTGCCAATCAAATAACAAACCATGTAACCTCGATATTGTTCATGTTGGTCCAACTTTCACATGTTTTGTGATGACCTAGAATTGGTCACTTTAATTGATAAGACTACATTTACATCTTAAAATAACTTTAACTCCCACTACTTTTGTGCACCAAACCATTTGTGTCTTCTTGGGAGCACTTCCTACCTTGGATACCTATGAATACACTAACCTTACCTAGAAGACTTATATTTATAAGTGTAACCTAACCACCACACCTAAATGTGGTCCCTTGGTCCACTTGTCACTTGTCCTTTTAGTGTTAACCTTACTTTTACCCAATTATGGCAACCTAGTCAATGCCCTATCTTAGCTATCACACTTAGTTAAACTTTATGTGCATATTTGTGCTTCAATTTCTAACCAATCTAACTAGATTTTATTTTCTTGTCAAACCCACATCTAATTCTATTTTACCTCATCTATTCTTAGTTTGAGGGGAAACACCTCCTCCCATACTTAGGACAGCTGAACCTTCGACCCAACCTTCCATTTTTTTTAATTTTTAAGCTTTTTGATATAAACATTCATAAAAAAAGGGGGAAAATTTAGACATTATAAAACTACACAGTATGGTTCTATATGTCATGTTGACCCTTTAAACCACCTTAGGACTCTCTAGGGACCACTTCTTGACCATTACCTATAAAATTAAGTCAAACTGACCAACTAACTAACTAGATTTGACCATTATACCTTTGTCCTATTGACTATTGATAGTCAACCCCTAACCACCACCAATTAAACTCGACCATTGATGGTCAGCCTTTAACCACCTTAAGGGTTAACTCTAGCTCAAATACACCTTTATTTTTTATTCTTAGCCACTCACATAATTATTCATGCTAAAACTAAAATTAGATACCTTGTTAAACCTTTGCACATATTATTTTACCACTCCATTCTTTTTGTAAAAGAGAAAAGGGGGAAGTGAAAGAGATCATTAGCAATCATCAAGAATTTTTTTTTCATAGCTTCTTATGTAGGTATTCTTATTTTGGCAAATCAAAGAAAGCTTCCAATAAAACAACAACCAAGATAGAGATCGAAAGTGCAACTCATGACCCAAGGTACATTCACTCTACCAAAATTACACTAGGATAAAAATAAGTTTTTAGCCACCATAAAAATTCTTCAAACCAACAAAATCTAAGTATTTGTCTTTTGTCAAGATTGAGGATTTAGCTTTTTTGTCATGTCTTTCTATAACCTTGCACAACCAAAAATTCTTATCCCAAATCAACTATGACATTAACCATAAATAGTCACCAAACTACCAATGGTTTGCCCCTAACTATCGATGGTCACCCAACCACTAATGGTCACATAACCATCAATGGTCTTACCTAACTATGAATGGTCACTATGTGTCAATTATAATAGAAAATTAATTCCACCTATCAAACCTTAATGAAAATCGACTTTATAACTTTCTACCTAATCATATAGGATCACCCTATTATATGAACCATATATGATTCATTTAGTATTAATATCTAATCATTTATTTCTATAATTAGTTATATTTATCTGTTTCCAAGCATTCTTTGTATTTGATTTTAGTATCTTATGTTATTCATTGAAGTAATATATCTTTCATTTTTTGAACTTGGTTATTTAAAAGTGTGTATTGATAGCCTCAAAGGAAATTTGTGATTTTTGGATCTATATTTATAGATAATCCACCCTAATATATAACTAATCAACCACTTTTTTGGTTCTTTGTTATTGGTAGGTCATTCCTCCCTAGATAAAGAGGAGTATCTACAATCATCTAGATCACAGAGTGTAAACCAAATCTAGGTTCTACTAACCTCACCCTTCTTTCAATTTTGTATAACTTTATTATTAGAAATAAATCAAAACTTATATGAAAAATAAGTTCCCAATGTTTTCATTCCCAACACCTATGCCAGCTACATCATCTTCTACAAGACAGATCCCTAAAACCCCTATAGTTCACAAGACACCCCAGTCAGTTTCATGGATTCCTATCACCACTTCATATGTAGTGCCAACTAGAGCTCACTAGGTACTTTAGGTTTTGGTACCACAATTACCTTTTCATATAGAATACATTATTACTATTCCTTTATTTGACACAAGCCACACTGATAGTGAGTCTCCCATGAGACTCATTGGTTAGTATGTTCCTCATTTCTTGTACATTGTTTCCCTATTTATTGCTCCTTCTATATAGTTTCATTTTCATGTTATTTGTAAACATATTATATCTAAAAAATACAAAAATAATATAATATGTCAAAACAAAAAAAAATTCAAATATTTACTTAGAAAATACAAATTATAGATTATACGATTTTACATGTTTACATCTCTTATATTTTCTAGACACCGGTTATGCTAGTTATCTTAGTATAGTCAATTTTTATCATACAAACATGCTTCACTTACTCTTATCAAATTTTTTAAAATTGGTACAAGACTCATTTCCACCACATATATTCATATTTTCTACTATTTACCCACTAAGTGAATATACACAAATACACAAGTTTTTCGTTTCTCATATTTTCCCATTTAGGTGCATATTATACATAGTTTTTATTTTTAGGTTACATATTTATAAAATCTACATCACATATTTAACATTATTATATATTGGTATTGATCATCTAACACCTAATGAAACAAAGTTTTGACCTACTACTCTAAACTCAGCCTATGTACATCTTAGGTCTTATATAAATGTGTACCACATGTTCATGAATACTTTCATTTCTATCTTTCCTATTTTATAATTAATTGTGTCTCTATTCTTCTTCTATTAGAGGGAATTTGAATATTCCATTGCTTTATGGCTCTATGCCACTTATTTACATTATATGTATGCTTTGGACATGTGTCCATGTCCTTGTGTGTGCTTTCTTGATTGTGTATGTTGAAATTTGAACATGTCATTGTATGTCTCTCTTTCTTAGATTTAGTTACATGTTCCCCTATCCATTGTATTATTTCCTTTTGGCCTAATTTTTGTGCTTTAGGTATGTTGTATGTATTTTTTATTATATGCATCATGACCATGTCACTTTTCTCTTACTTGTTTTGTACACTAATTTTAGATGCCATGAGAGACCTCATGCATCTCACTTTCCTAATTAGGCTTTATGATATCCATCATGCCCCATCCACCTATGTAGTTACTCAATTATTACTCAATTTTCTTTCATAGACATTGTTATATCTATCTTGACATCCTTGTGAATGCTAGATCTAACATACATCCAACATTACAAACTTATGCTTAGATTATTTTACATTATGTTGTTATGTATGCACATTATATTTGTTTATTATGTAGATATCATATATGCTATAGCTAACACATATTTTGTAGAGATTTTTATTTCAATAAAAATTCTTGTACATGTTCAATAACTCGCCTCAAAATGGGGGGCATTCATAGAGGTTTGTCATAGAGATCAAGCTATCCAAATGCACACAAAGTAAAATTTTCAACACATAGGCATAAAATAAAGAAATTAGCTTCACAAAAACATAGTGGGAAATAGTGACACAAAAATTAGTTACAGTTTCATATAAATTAGAATAGTTGGACATTAACACCCAAATTGGGACACTAGCACCACATGATGCTACTATATAGTAACCTTAGTTATATAAAATTATAGGTTGGAGAGAAAGGTATTATAGGTACAATCTAGGTTTGCACATGTTCAATTATAGATTACCAGTTTTGGCTTTGTTTAACTCAAATTCAGACCAATTTTATCATATTGGGCGTATCATATGTGGCATGATCATTCCTATTTTAGTTCATATGCTTAGATTAAAATTATTAAAACTTAGTTTTGAATCCATATACTCAGATAACATATTTGGGAGCATGTGCACATCACAATGTTTCAATATGCTCATTTATACACTAGTTGATAAGATAGAATGACAAACAGCATGTCATTATTTACATTGTACACATTAGACACTATGTTCTAGGTTACACACTAGATTCATGCCTTTCTCCATCTACAGTGGTTGGCATTCCTGAGTGGCCCAGAGCTACCTAATATTCTTGAGTGGCTACAAAGCCAAAATACATAGTTAGACATCACCATTTACATCATGCAATTTTCATTTCAAATGTCTATACTATAAATGGGTAGGTAATGATTGAGTCATATTATACTTGAGTTCTTGAGCCATATACATAAGAGGTTTGGACACACCATTAGTCTAATCTAGGTTATTCATAATTCATGATCCACTAAGTAGAGGTGGGAAATGATGGATTCAAAACTGGATAGAGTTATTGAGCCACCCACACATGGGGAATGAATAAGCCATCATCTCAATCAATGTTATTCATTGATTGATCATTATATACACACACAAACATAGGTTATCACCAAGTTTATGAACTAGCTTATGTACCTAGTGAGGTCTATTCATTACTTCCTCTCTCTTATATCTTTAATTAGTTTTATCTTTTACTTTTGATATCTCTTAAGTAAGGACTGATATATTCACATTTCATTTGTATGACACATAATGGATCATGCTTCACATAATTAGATCTAGGTTCATGGGCTTCACCTCTTAGGTAAGTGTAAGTATGCTTATTTTTAATTTATCTTAGTAATTTTTCTTTGATGCATTTATAGAATAAAGGGGGGGGGGAATGTAATCACCTTAAAATGAAACTTGAGTGCTAAGAGTGTTACTTGAGATCACCCATCCTTAACATATCCATAGACCTATCTTAGGGCCTATTTAAACACTTATCTAACCTTTCTGTAGGCCACATGCATCACTAAACAAACCTAAAAGAGTCTTAGACCCTTATCTAATCATCCTGCCCGTTAGTGCCTTAGATTATACCACCTAAACACTAATTTCCTAATAGGGACAATAGTGCCCCATGGTGCTAATGTCTTAGTTTTTGTTCTATTATTCATTTTCCTCCTTATGATACAAACAAATATCTTTTCAAATGAAAAACCACCTAGGGTTGTCCTAGACCTATTTTAAGACCTGCATAAGCACTAGAAAAATATATATCAGACTTTTATACCTCTAACTACTAGATATAAATTAGATGTAAATTACATAAACAAACTCAAAATAAGTTATATATAGTCAGGGTTATTAATCCCTATTTTTTTTACTTTTACATACAACTATCTATAGTATTGATAAGCTTAGATTATTTAGATTTCTAGTCTCAAGCACATTCAAATCACTCAATCCAACATTCATACTAGTTTAATTTACAATTATACCAACATGTAGGTGGGGAGACCTACATCAAGCTTGATCCATCTTTAGAGTATTGGTATGTAGGAAACTATCATCATAATGAGGCATTGAAGATGTCTAGCCTACCCCACTAACAACATAATTTACTACGTGTGTCAACCGTATGCCCTAAAAACATGGAGGTTTAGGGTTTACATATAAAATTAGTCAAAATAAACGATGTAGAAAAATCAAAAACTTGTGCAAACAATAACAAGCCTGGCAACCTCAAATACAGGTAGACCTAAAAGATCAGAATAGTTATATGCAGAGTACACTAGCAACAAAATAGGGATACTAGTGTAACATGATGCTACTATATAATTAGGTAACTACTATATAATAAGGGATTTGACACTTTAATCTTATCCAAAATATTCAAATGAACCTCTATCTCAATTTGGAGCTTCCATATCTTTTGTTTTAGTCATTTTCCAGCTATGTACTTGTTTACATTATTTATTTTTATTTTTAGAAAGGTCAAACTAAGTTAATTATATTAAAAATCAAAGGCTACTCTTATTGCATATTTCTGCCCTAATTTACTATAATCAAACCTTTAACAATCTATGATTTACATTAGCTAAATCCTAAAAAGTTAAAATAGAGGACAATATGCTTTTAGTGTGCCCTTCTTTAATAGATAACAAAACTACCTTCATACCACGTTTTCAAAATATATTTGTGTTCTTTTCTCCATCACAAGTTGATTTTTCATCAAATTGATATGGACTTCCCAATAACACATGACATGCATCCATTAGTATAACATCACACTATTTTTCATCCTTATATGTTTTTCCTATAAAAAACGTTATTAAGCACATTTTATCTACTGTAACTTCATTCCCTTTCTTAAACAATGAAATTAGATAATGTTTAATATGATTTTTACACTGTAAATTTAGTTTCTCAATCATGTTCTTAGAAACCATATTTTTACAAATACCACCATTTATAATTAATTTGTGTATCTTACTTATTGAAGTACACCTTGTTAAAAAAATATTTTTTCACAACCATGCATCACCACCTTATTTATTCTACACATGTTCTTTTCTTAGAACAATAATTATTCTTCTCTTAAAGAGATTTTGTTCAATATCTATTACTGCAACTTCAATATTTTACTCTTCTATCTCAGCCTCAACTAAATTCACTCTTGGGTGATCCTCTTTCTTCATTTCTTGATATTAGTAGTGTGGACACTCAAACATTCTATGTCCTTCTTCTTAACATCTATAACAAACATAAGATCTACGTTTATTTGGAAACCATCCTCTACCACCACCGTAGCCTCATCCTCTCTGAAATCCATTTTTTATTTGTTATTATTGAAACCCTTGTCTACTATCTTCTTATATTTCTAAACCACATGATGATTCTCTTTTAGTGGTATTAAACCCACCTCTATTTGAATTTAATCCACCTCATCTAATTATTGGAGGGGATTATCCTCTTCTTAGATCAATAGATGTTCTTCTAAAATTATGTCTAATTTTTTCTTATGCCTTCAAAAGTAATTTTTAAGCCTCCTCCATAAAAAGTATTCTATTCATGTTTAATTCAATTTGAATAGAAAACATCAAACAATTTACATACCTTTCATCCATTTGTTCTTTTGTTTCATCATGATCCACATGTACAAATTTTTTGTAAAACTCATTTTTATACTCTTTTATAATATATTCATTTTGCCTTAAAATATAAATCTTATGTATAGTGTTTGTGTGTAATCCATAGGAAGAAATTTCTCCCTTAGCTTCTTCTCCATATTTTTGCATGAGTTGATATTATCTTTAGCTTTTATTTATCTTTCTTTCTATAGGGGATCCCACCAAATCATTACATGACCCTTTAATTTTATACATATAAAATTTACCTTATTGTCTTCTCTTATAGGTCTCAATTCAAAAAACTTCTCCATGATATTCATCCAATCTATCAACTCCTCTAGTTTTAAACATCCTCCATAATATGAAATTTCAACCTTGATTCCTTCCTTCCTTCCCTCTAAAGATCTAACCATCATTTATTCCATTGATGTGGTTGTTCCTATTATTCCTCCTCTTTCAAAATTTCTCTTTCATAATCTGTGTCTTTGTCTACTTCATCTTCGACTCTCTATTATCTTTAATTTTCAACATTTTTTGTTAATTGTTCTACTCGCCTTTGTAGCTCTTGCATTTTCCTAGTCATATGAGAAACTCCTCCTCATCCTCTCACTATCTCTAACACCTCCAAGATTTGAACTTGATTTGATACGAAATAATGAATTGAATACTATCAAGGCAGAAAAAATCAATAAACATAGTTCTTCTAAAACAATACCATGTATTGATCATATAGAAAGATTGAAATAATTATAAATCATATCTAGATAAACCTCATCTTAGAATTGAATTTGACATACAAAATTAAAAAATATATATATTAAAAAAAAAGAAAATAAAACTTGACCTACTATTTTTAGTAAGTTTCACATGCAAGCATTGAAATATCTAAAAATATTCTAAACACTAAAATTAACCTATCAGATGAATTTAAATTGAATTTCATGTCTAGTTACAAAAAATTATGAAAATTTTAAAAGTATTAAAATATTAAAAAATAATAAAACACATTTTTGAACCCTTATATGGTCATATATGGCCTCCTAAAAATATTTAAAATATCTATAAGTGGATAAAATGGGTTATAGTTGTATAATTTTTTTAAAGATGATCATGTTGGAATTAAAAAGAGCTCGAATAGAACTACGTATCAAAAGTTATGACCTCCAAAAAATTTATCTCATTTTTTTCATAACTATTTCTATAAAAAAATATTTACAAAACTATTATAAATTTATTTTGAGGAGTATAACAAAAGCAATAAATGTTATAAATCATAAAATCAATTAAGTACCTCTTTTCCTTCTTTACTTAATCATTTCTATACATAATAAATGTTATATCAATTTTTATTTAATATTCAACTTTATACGGTCAATAACATATTATATACAATCTATCTTTAATAATTTTGTATTACTTAAATCACTTAAAATCTAACAATAATAAAATAATATCCACCCTTAATTTTTTATTAATCGCATTTTATGGAATTAGAAAAAGGTGACATATAAAGAATATGTAAATGTGTAGGGAAGAATAATACTAGTTTGGTAATGCCAACACCATGATGATTATAGAGGTCCAACATGATAATCCTATCTAAAGAGTGATTTAAATAAGAACATCTGTTAAGGGAAGATTAAGTTAAATAAGAGCTCCTCTCTCTTAGGACCAAACTTTTACTTGACTATACACTTAATATGCTCTTATAAATAAACTCTACCTTAAATACAAATGTCATCATATCTATTATACAACTTTTCCTCCCTTTATATTCCCAAATATTAAACCCCTTCTTAATACTTAATCCAATTTGAAGGTATTCCATCTTTATCGTATGTTATATAAAAATAACAAGCGTCATAATTAGTATTATTATCATGTTTTCATTTTCAGAATTGACCATACATAAAATTATAGGTACATTTACTGGCCTTTTATAGTTATAAATATGTGGAAATACGTAAAAAATACATTTTACTTATAAATTTAATATCAAATTTTCATAATTTATTTAAAAAATAAAAATTCACAAAATTCAACTTTTCATAAAAGATTTCTCACAAATTGGGAAAGCAAAAATAAATCTAAGATAAATCTAAAGTACTCAAAAAATCCATGTTCTCAACAAATTTTAAAAGGAAATGGAAAGCTTTCTATAATTTCATGAAGATTATTATATGTTAAGATGCTTCAAAGATAAATCACAATAATGATAATATGTTTACAATTAAGAAACAAGTGTTTTTTATTTTATAGGGTAAAAAACAAAGTTTTACAGGGATCCTAGAACCACTAAAGGGAAATACATAAAGTTTTAGGATGAGAAAAGGCCATCGAACTAAAACATTAAAAATACCACTAAATTAAATAGAAATCAAGGAAAATAGAAAGCCAAAAAAAATATTAGGAGGGAAGTCCCTCCAGTGGGTCTTCAACATCTTTGAGATTCATCACTAAGATGTCTTACCTAACCTTTGAAATCTTATCTTGAGTTTGGTTCTTGTGTCCTTCAGTAGATTCTCCAAGAAATATCATATAGTGTCACTTTTATCCTTTAACCTGGAAGGGAGTCTACTTTGGGGGAATCACCTTAGGAGAACCTAGAGAGGGGGATATCAATGGATCAGGTGACTGAATGATAGGGGTATGGGTAGTTTGGATAGATTAAATGGAAGACTACACCATCAACTTAGCCTGTTTATGTAAAGAATTCTAGTTTTATATAATCTTGGATTCCTCTTGAATCTTAGATTTGAACATCTCTAGCTACACTTTGTTCCTTTTCATATCTTTTGATACAATGGCTTGACCCTTCTAGTCGGTCTCCTCAAAGGTAAGAATAAGTGTTTATATATACCCAATCATTTTTTTCATTCAGTGGTGTAACATTTAAAATGATGCTTTCAAAAGAGGATTCCAAAATTTATATTCATTCTTATATCTTGATAACAACACCAATACTAACCTCTTTCAAGAATATTTAGAGAAATAAAATAATTTAAGAAGAAATTAACTATAACATAGACTAAAAAACAATATACTCCCCTTCTAACTCAATACAAATAATTTAGTTAACGGCATATTTTGGTGTTATATCTTTCATGTTAACAGAGAGAAACTAAGCATCATCTTATTTTCATATAAAATCCTTTAACTAGAAACTATTTTGTAACTCTTTCAATACATATGGAACTTGAAAGTCACTTCAAACCTGTGTCAATGCATCAACAGGAAGTAATCACATAGATGCATATGGGATTAGGGAGTGGTATTAAAGCATTTATATTTATTATGTGCTTATATCTTCAGCTCTTCTTAGTGCTTATTGATAGTTTAGTTCATGTTGACAATTTTTTTTTATAAAATCAATTACATGTTTGCACCTTTGGTATTTTTCATTGTTACTTATAGTAATACAAGAAGTAATGAATATTTTAATAAGGAATTAAATAATAATAATTTAAGCGTATTCATAATATCAATAGTAATAATAGTAATAGTAATAGTGGTAGTAGTGTTAGTGTTAGTGAATGTGGTAGTATTCATGGTATTGATGGTAGTGGTAGTGGTGGTGGTGGTATTAAAAACAAGAAAAACACCAACAACAACAACAACAACAACAACAACAACAACAACAACAATAATAATAATAATAATAATAATAATAATAATTTGTGGCAATTGAGATAAGGAAGAAAAAATTGATAAAGCAATAAAGAATGGAAGTGAGGATTTAGAAAAAGGGACAAAGTCTATGTAGTGGTGATGACTATTTGCATCAATTATTATAATCATGTACCTATAAATGGTTGCATATATGCCATGTTTTTTTCATCCTTCCCAAGAAATTTCCAAATAATAGACCTTTCCTCTTCATAGTAAATAGGATAAAATTGCCCTTTTATAAAAAAAATTAAAATAATCTAATTAAATAACTAGTGGTATCTTCTTCAAAAATATAGAATAAACATAAATTTAAAACTGAGTTAAAGTATTATTAGTTATTTTTAACCTTTATAATAATGTTTCTTGTGATTAACTATAATATGATGTAAAAGGAAGAATGCATCAAGTTAAACTAGCCAATGATTTAGATTATTTTAATTCACCTCTACTTCATACAGATGAATATAAATATTTACTTCAACATAATGTTACACATCCTAAAAATAATAGGATTATTTGATATTTAAGATCTCATACTAATAATGCATGAAATTAGAGTCATTGAATGAAATTGGGGCGCTTCTAAGTGGTTGTGTAAGATATGATTATCCATTTTAAACACAATGAGATTGAGTAAAAAATTTGTTCCTTGACATAAAGGGATTTGATCTTCAAACTTATGCATTGGTGTCCTCATAATAAGTCAATTTGAGATTGGGATATGAAGCAATGGAACGTAAAAGTCCATATGGATCTACATATTGGCATAATAGACTTATGTATTATTGTTTATATAAGATAGGAATACTGAGCTAAGGCATATGAATATGGACCTTAGTTTTTGTGGAAGATTTAGATTATTCATGATATTTTAGATCTTTATCTTCAATTTTTTAAAAGATGATCTAAAGGTGATTCCAATGTAGTTAAGATTACTTTACATCCAAATGCATTTTTGGACATAATCCATTCTTTCAAGGATGAGAAACTCCATTGGATATATCATTTTAATTTATTCATTAGCTAAGATTAAGAGGAATATTACATATTCAAATGTTTATATTTATACAGACATGAACAAACCTCTTCTTATAATTATATGGCTAAAATTATTAGAGTTATAAATATATGAGTTCTAAAATTAGATTATGAGAACCTCTTATATGTAGTTAGATAGGATTAACCTTATTATATCATAACTAAATATCCTTAATAAAATAAGGTAAATCAAGGAGATATGATTGATACTTAGCAAAATTAGCATATGACCAATGGATCCATCATACCTAAAAGGGGGAGCACCTATAATGTAATGTCAAGAGAAAGGGTTCTAAATCCTCTAGGTAATCAACACAATATAATAGCTGTAGCTAGATATTTATTTAATAAGTAATCAAATATCAAATTTAGGTAATGTAAGTAAGGAGAAGGTTTCATAATATATTAAAATGGTAAAGGAGCCATTATAGGTAAATGTGGGCCTACAATACCTAAGATAAATAGATGAAAAGTTTGAATAATCCCATAGCCATAATAAGTTTAAGTATAGAAAGAATTCAAATAAGGAGATAAAAGTTCATTAATCATTTAATTATACAACTAACACCTATCAAATGAAAATAGCTAGGGTTAGAATATACTTACCTTGAACAAAACCAATTGAGCCTCAATCTTCACATTTCTACCCCCCATCCCCGCACCTAGCTAATGGTACTCTACAAGAGATTGTTTTGGGTATAAATATCTCAATGATTTAATCAATATCTAGGATAAAATGACTCATCATATTGCATCCAATACTCCATAAGACAATCATTTCCCTCTATGACAAGATATAACCCATGACTCCCATAAATGTAGAATTAGGGTAGAACTATGATGAATAACAATTGAAAATAAATATTTATTTATATTAGATTGAAATGGAAAATTATATTTATAGTGATGAACTACTATAATCCCTCTCAAATATTTATCTCGTACTATCCACCAACTCGATTTAGTTTGAATCATGGTGACTAAAATCAAACTATGTTGACCATGATGGCCTAATTGTGAAGCATACAACAAAACTTTTACATATACATTGATCTAATCCATATAGTTGGGATGAGATAGATAATGGTTATAAATACATCAAATTCACTAAAATAGTAGTAAAATATAGGTCTTTACATAGTTATAGGATACCAAATGGAAGGATATAAAATATGAGGTCAAATTTGGAGAAGCTAGAATGTATATAAGTATAAATAAGAAATAATTTCTCTTAGAAATCACCATTGGTATGCCCACCCATTTCCCAATGTACTATTTATGGAATTCACTCAGACTAATTGAAACATGATAGGTTATTGAAAGATAAAAAGTTATCAATAAATGATAATGTTTTAAAATATTACATGTACACATGTGCCCGACTAGAAGTTCATCACATGTCATTAGAGTGTAACATAGAATGTTGCTTTAATAAATATCATAGAAGCACAATAAATAAGCTACCTAAATGGAATTAAAAGTGGAAAATACATAAAATAAATAAATTGTAATTATGCACCCTAATTTACCATGTTGTTGTTGAAAAAAGGTTACATGTATAAGAGATGATGAGAGATGACTAGTGTGTAGAGCAAAGGGTGGACACGAAAATAAGAGAAAATTCAATAATTTGAAAAAATATTTTCTTAGCACTATAAAATTATTTATCTTTACATATTATAAATCTACTTTTAGTTCATGAAAGGACTTAGAGAAACAAAGATATGAGCAAAACACAAAAAAATTGGTAAACAACTAAACACTGATAATTTTGAATATTATAATATAAAAGGGTAAATTACTATTGATTTATACATTTTATATTTATAAAAAAAATATGTGTATCCCAAATCTATAAAATTGAGAGATGATGGTCCATGCATGAGGAGGTAAATAAGTAGGTGGACATAGCACTGTTGTAGCTAGTGTGGTACATGTATGGGATATGTTAAATGTTAATATCTAGCATTTTAGATTAAAATGAAAGAGATTAGTAAAATTTCATGCCAAAGCCAATACATGGTGAAATTTTACCCAAAAATCATAGGTTTAGAGTTTAAAATGGGATGGGAAATGGGTAGGGGACAAATAATCAAAATGTAGGTCAAGGAAATTTATTATGGCATAGTGAAAAATGACCACATAGTTGAAATGATATTATTTAGGCCAATATAGTTGAAAGATAATGAAAATTTGAGATGGTTGATATTGTATATGTTTTTTGGTTTAGTTTAACAAGTTCTAACTAATGCCATACAACATGGTCAATCCAGTATAAAAGTATTAGAGTGTTAGATGTCATATGGGATGGACTATGGTGTAAAACATTAGCCTGGATGATATAGTTAAGTTTATGGTTGATGGTTTATAATAGTTTTATGAGATGGTTAATATAACCAATTACACTTCCCCCATTTTTTCAACTTCATATCCATCATAAACGCATTTATGGTTTTGAGAAAAGGAAGGTTTATTTATTGATTTATGCCCATGATCAAGTCAAGATTATAAATAAAGATAATTTAAATATAGTCACATGTGACTTAAAGTCATTTTATTACACATCCACACATGCCAGTTCTAATAAGCAATTATTATAAACCAATAATAATGACCTAATCCTTAGGACCCAACCTATCATAGGTAGTAAATCAATTCGTAAACAAAACAAACCACATGTGTGTCTATCCTTAATTTCCACTTACATGACATATTAATGAATAAAAATTTAACTAAAAAATATATGTATCATATATTTTTAGTACTTTACATATTTGGCATATGCCTTTATCAAATAAAAATAATGAATTTTTAATCATGTACATCTATATGTATGCTTGATTTCCATATCTTATAATCTATACTATTATAAAATTTATATCTTAGATGCATTAATCTCACCCAATAATTCAAATTAGGGTTAAAAATGGGGCATACAATGGGCTTCTTTTATAAAATCAAGCTTGATAAATAAATAAATATATTTTTTTCTAAGAATATGTGATTCAGATTAAATATGTTCAAGAAATTAATCTATATATGAGATATACAAAATAAAATTTATATGAGTTTGAGGAAACATTAGTATATTTTATAATATTCTAAGATAGATTATATAAGTCAAATTGAGTATATTTTATCAAGTTTAGTAGACTAAGTAGATTAACAAAAAAAATTAGAATTTCTAAATGATTTTGAGGTAGATATGGATAAAATTTAGGGTATGAATGTGGTTCATCCATCCAATTTTATATTTACATGATTTATTTTAGGTAGTGAATCATGGTACTACATAATCACTTTGGATTTAAAATATGTTGGCAATGATTTATTTGACATTCAATAGATATATGAACCTATTTTGGGGTTTCACCATTACATACAAAAAATGTTTCAACATTTAAACTAAAAAATTACAATGACATTTTAAATACTACTATTTAAGCTATGCATATCTCAAATTCTATTACTTATCCATCTCCAAAAAATGTTAAAGCATTCATATTTATCAACCATTTTTTTACATTTATATTTCCTTGGGTATTATCACCTGATGGAATTATCTAATTTAGTTCAACAAATGGAAAATTAGTTCACATAACCATGTTTGCATTAGTCAATTGAATTTAAATATTTCAACTTATTCAATGATATATTATTTAATATTTTTTATCATGATTGGGCATTGAACAAGACATGTTTCCTTGTAGGTTATGCATGTGTTTCACTATATTTTTTGAATTGAATAATCATGGTATTCTAGTTTTTTTTCCAACACTGAATATAATTGTAAGAGGTAACAATATAATTTATTTTATATTTATAATATAGAAATTTTAGTACTACATTAAAAGTGAGGT
>JARHVA010005402.1:842500-875000 GCA_037957365.1 Torreya grandis
TATTGACATAGTTAGAGGATATAGAATTGAAGGAGAGAGATTAGGGAATCAAATCTAGGGAAGCTAGAAAGGATGTAAAGATAAATAAGAAAAAAATATCTCTCACAAAGTACCATCGATATACCCACCCATTTCTTAGTGAACCCTTTAAGTAATTCACAAAGAGTGATTTAAACTTGATAGGTTTATACAAGCTAAAAATTATCAGTAAATAATAATGTTTTAAAATATTATGTGTACACATATGCCTGACCATAAGCTCATCACATGTCACTATAATGTAACATGGAATGGTGGTTTAGGAAATAACATAGAAATATAATAACTAAAACATCTAAATGAAATTGAAATAAAAAACCAATAAAATTAAATAAATTGTAACTAGGTACTTTAATTTATGTTATTGTTATTGAAAAGAATATGCATGTATAATAGATGATGAAAGGCAACTAGTGTGTGGAGCAAAGGGTGGACCTGAAAATAAGAGAAAATTAAAAAAAAAATGAAAAAATAATTTTTTAGCATTCAAAATTTATTTCTTTCCATGATTCTAAAGCTTCTTTTGGTTCATGAAAAGGAATTAGAGAAATAAAGATATGAGAAAAATACAAAATTTCTTAGTAAACAACTAAAGGTTAAGAATTTTGAAAATTTTACTATAAAAGGGTAAATTACTATTCTTTTTTGCATTTTATATTTGTATAAACCAAATATATTATGTGTATCTAAATAGATAAAATTGAGATGCGATGTCTTATGCATAACATGATAGATTATTAGGTGGGCATATCGCTATTAAAACCAATGTGGTACATGTATTGGATACATTAAACATTAATTTTTAGCATTTTAGATTAAAATGAAAGATATTATAAAATTAGATGCCAAGACAAATATGTGTAATGGAAATCACCCCAATAAACATAGGTTTAGAATTTAAAAATGGGATGGGAAATTGAAGGGGATGAAAAATCAAAATTTAGATCAAGGGAATTTATTATGGCATATTGAAAAATCACCATGTAATTGAAATGATATTGGCTAAGCTAATATAGTTAAAAGATGAAATTTTGAGATGTTCAATATCATATAAGTTAGTTGATGTAGTTTAAAAAGTTATAACTGATGCCATGTAACATGGTCAATTCAGTATAAAAGTAGTAGAGTGGGAGATGGCATATAAGATGGCATATGGTGTAAAATTTTATCCTAGCTTATATAGTTAAGTTGATGTTGATGGTGTATAATAGTATTAGGAGATGGTTAATGGCATGTGTACATTTTGATATAGTATAATAAAATTATTGATACATTAGGTCATAACTAGTATAGTTTTGAGTTATTTATGATTGATGTAGTAAGGTACATGGTCGATGAATTGGTTAATCTAAAACAAGAAGTGTTTTTATTCTTTTTAGGTCTAGTTTATTTCAATTTTTTTCTTTAACTTTGATTTTTGATTTGTTACTTGATATTTTTCATAGGTATTAGAGACTATGGATACTATTGGATGTTATATGGTTACCAAATTTACTAAAGTTGTTACCAGTAGTCAATCAATCTCATCTCATTGTACTTGGATTCAATATGATTATGGATATGTAGTCAACCTCTCTCATTACAAAGTTACTCACCATGTTCTTAGGAGATTGGGAGAGAATAAATAATACCTTTTGATGGGTGGTGGGTGGGGATACTATCAAGGTGGGGATTACATTAGAATATGTGCATGCTCTCTTAGGATTAACTATTATGGGCACCAGTGGTGTGCAACACTCCAAAATCTTCTTATGAGAGGAAGTCATTACCTATGTTGGATATAGGATCAAAAAGGTATGATGAGCAAGGGTTGTATGCTAGTTTATTTAATATATATTTATGAGTTATTTTTATAAAATTAATTACATGTTTACACCTTTTCATATTTTTTCATTGTTACTTAAACAGTACATAAGGTGACCACTATTTTAGTAAGAAATTAAATAATAATAATTTACTAGTAATAATAATAACAATAGTAATAGTAGTAATAGTGATAGTAATGGTAGTGGTAGTAGTCATAGTAGTGGTAGTAAAAATGGTATTAATGGTGGTATTGGTAGTGGTGGTAGTGATGGTGGTGGTATAAGTGGTGGTGGTAGTGATGATAGCGGTACTGGTAGTTGTAATAGTGGTGGTAGCAGTTGTAGTGGTAGTAGTAGTGATGGTGGTGGTGGTGGTGTGGTAGTAGTAGTGGTATTAGTGGCAATGATAGTAGCAATAATAATAGTAATAATAATAATAATAATAATAATAATAATAATAATAATAATAATAATAATAATAATAATAATAATAATAATAATAATAATAATAATAATAATAATCCCATGTTAATGGGTCAATATTAATTACTGGAAATAGTAATAAAAAGTAAGTGCTCATGGAATCCTCCACCAGCAAGGTGGTTCAAGTTAAATTTTGATGGGGCTTAAGAGGTTAGTTGTATTATCCATGATTTTAGTGGATTTTTGATTCAAGAAATGTCTAGGAAACTTATAGACATCACCAATAATGAAGCATAGATACAAGCATGTATCAATGGGATTGAACATGTAATTCAATGCAACATCATTCAACTCGACATTAAAGGAGACTCAAATATTATCATTTATACTTTCCAAAAAAAATTTCCACTTCTTGGAAGCTAGAAAATATTTTGTTGTGTGTTTAGGATAGATTTGCTCTCTTCACTTCTATTGAATCTAACCATTGTTACAATGAAGCCAAAGTAGTAGATAACTTCCTATCCATTTGTGGTATCAATCAATCTAAAATGAACTCAGTGGCCAATTTGTGAGAAACATGGGAGGATTTTCCATCTCTTTCATCTATCAATTTGGGATGATAATTTATTATTATCATTTTTTTTGTATTTTATAAAAAAATTACAAAAATGGGAAGTCTTGGCATTTAGACATTTTATTAGAGATATTGCAATGTCTCTCAGTGTTTTTAGTGGATGGGTCAAACCTTCAACTAAATCCTTCACCATAATCTCACATCATGATTACTCTTGTGATGTTTATGTTTCCATAAATGTGAAGGATGTTATTTTATTGTCTTGAGTGATGGTAATTATGTTGTATGTATGCATCAAAATATTTCCATAATGTATTTTGATCACACTTAATTGCCTTAATTTGGTAGTTTATTCTCAATATGAATGGTGATTTGTGTTTCTCCTATCTCCTTTCACCTAGCACTTTACCTAGATTATATAATGTCTTCTTTGAGTGTTGTTGGTTTTATTATGAATCAAGGTGTTACAATTGTGCTCGCCACCCCTGTTGTGTATGGCAGAGATTCTATCCATGAGATGATGTTCAAAGGAAGAAGTTCTTGGTCAATATTAAAAAATATTTTTTGGTTGACAATAAAGGAGATTTTTTAGGTCATTTTTCTAGTACTAAGACTTAATTATCTAGAGCAAGGTTTCCATAATCACATCAACTTGGAGGTGGTAGCGATGTTTGATTTGAATCTCATGGAATTGATCTTTGACTCTAAGGTAGTTTATAATTTGGTGGCATTATTCATCATTATAGGGCATCACATTGGCCAAGTAGAAGACATTGTCAGGTAGGATTTGGGTCCATTCCCCAAACTACCATTCACTAGCTTGAACAACTTGAGCTTGGTCCTGATGTCAGCTTTCATGTTCTAAAAACTCAATTTATACTCCTAGTGATATTTGTGGATGATTTTCATCAAAAGGTATGATCCTCTAACTCTTCAAAAGGACACATTCTAACACTTCCAACCATGATGCAAATAAAAAATCCCAATTGTATAAATAATACAATGGAAGGAAAGCCATCATATTAAAGATAGCCTAGAAGTGGCTTAAAAACTATTGAAAATGGTGGATCATGGTTTGGTTGTAACCCCTTAATGGCTTAGTAAATCACCAAAAAGTGCATTTTCAAAGGTAATGTATGGCTAAACTCACATCATTAATGTAGCTACTTCTATGGGAGATTGCAAAGTGTCATCACAGGAACACAAGTTCATGGTTCTTAGAGAGGTCTCAACCAATGAATTTAAGGGTAAAAAAATTATCTTGGTTGAAGAAATGGATGAAATGGTATCACCCTATGTAAAGGTATAGTTCTATTTTTGTATGGTGTATTTTTTTTTTTTAATTTTTTTCTATTTTTTTGTCGGAAAGCGTTAGGGTTATCTCTCTAAATGATTATTGTAGTCCCCATTGTAGTTTGGTCTTTTTGGGTCTCTGTCTAGCCTACATCTGTGTTGGCTTTGTTTTTATGTATTTCTAGCCTTATGTGGTTGTTTTTTTTAAACCTTTTATATGGCTAGGGGCCACACAAAACCCCATATATATCTTAATAATAACAATAATAATAATAATAATAATAATAATCTCTCTAAATGATTATTATAGTCCCCATTGTAGTTTGGTCTTTTTGGGTCTCTGTCTGGCCTGCATCTGTCTTGGCTTTGTTTTTCTCTATTTCTAACCTTATGTGGTTGTTTTTTAAAAACCTTTTGTATGGCTAGGGGCCACAGAAAACCCCATATATATATAATAAAAATAATAATAATAATAATAATAATAATAATAATAATAATATTATTATTATTATTATTATTATTATTAAATGTTTATGGCAACTGAGATAAGGAAGATAAAACAATAAAGTGGGAAAGAATGGAAGCAAAGGTTTACAATAAGGGACCAATTCTATGTAATGGAGATGACTATTTGCATTAATCATTAGCAACATAAACCTATAAATGGTTTCATCTATGTCCTTTTTTTCATCCTTCCCAAGACATTTCCAAATAATAGATCTTTCCTCTTCATAGAAAATAGGATAGAATTATTTTTTATCAAAAATCTAAAATCATCCAATTAACTAACCAGCAGTATCTTGTTCAAAACTATGGAATGAACATAAATTTAAAACCAAGTTAAAGCATGATTAGTTATTTTTAACCTTGAAAATGATGTTTCTTGTGATTATCTATAATATGATGTAAGATGAAGAATACCTGAAGTTGAACTATCCAATCATTTACCTTCTTTTCATTCACCTCTCCTTCATACGAATGAATTTAAATATTTAATTTAATTAAATGTTACTCATCCTAAGAATAATAGGATTATTTTAGATTTAAGAGATCATACTAACAATGCAAAAAATGAGAGTCTTTGAGTGAAATTGGGGTACATCTAAGTGGTTGTGTAGGATTTGATTATCTAGTTTAAACACAATGAGATTGAGTAAAAAAGGGGTGTCTTGACACAAAGGTATTTTATATTTTATGGGTTAGGGGCCTCATTATAAGGAGATGTGAGAATGGGATATGAATCAATGGAATATAAAATTCCATGTGGATCTACACATTGGCACAACATACTTATGTATTGTTGTTTATATAAGAGAATAATATTGAGCTAATGTTATGAATATGGGCCTTAGTTTTATGGAGGATTTGGATCATTCATGATGTTGTAGATCCTTAGCTTAAATTTTTTACAAGATGATCTAAAGGTGGCTCTAATATGGTTAAGATTATTCTACCTCTCAGTGCACTTATGGACATAAGCCTTTGTTTCAAGGATGAGAAAATCCATTGGAGAGATCATTTGCATTTCTACACTAACCAAAATTAAGAGGAATTTCACATATGTAAAATTTTATGTTCAAATTGATGTGAAAAAAATTCTTTCAATAATTATATGGTTAAAATCATTAGAGTTAGAGATATTATAGAAAAAATTGGTTTTTGATAATGAGATATGATTGACCTTATAATATCCTATCTAAAGAAATATAATTCAATAAGGTAAATAAATTAAAACCCATTGATACTTAAAAAATTTGGCATATGACGAATGGATTTATCATACCTAGTAAGCAGAGCACCTACAATGTAATGTCAAGAGAAAGGGTTCCAAATCATGTAGGCAATCAACACAATGTGATAGTCATAACTAGATTTATGTTAAGACTTATCCAAAGTCTTAACTTAGATTAGGATTTTGTTGTGTTAAAAAAATTTAATAGTTGTAAATGGGGCATACATATTTTTAAAAAACACCTGCATAAATAAATTAGATTAACTTTTATTTGGGTATTTTTTATGTTTGAGTTAATTAATAATGTAAACTACCTCTCAGGTGGAATTCCTATAGGAGTTGCTTAATAGGCTAGTTGGTTTTACTAGTATGAGGTGAAAACCTATAAATAAATTTTTTCTCATGTAATGGGGTTAATGCAGTAAAGGAACCCTTTTTATTTACTTGATTTTTAGTGATTAATAAAATATTTGTGGACCCACACTCAGTGGGCACAAGATTCAACCTACTTGGTTAAGGTGTTATCAGTGGTATCACATCATGGTTTTGGAAAGCATGGTGAATATAGGGAGCTTGGTGAATTTGGGAGAAGGATAGGTGAAAAGATAATTTATGTGAAGTTAATAATAGGTGGTATAAGGTATGCCATGTCAAATAAACTTTGATTGGTCCAAGTCTAATGTTTAAAAGTTTGAAAAATTATTTAATTATTTAATTTATCAAATATTTTTGCATTTATTAATGTCATCTTAAAAGGAAATAAGCTTGTATATTGGTTTTGTATGGCCATATAATTGGTCTAGACTTTCATGTTCCTCGGGATTACTTTTAAACACTTTTTTTAGCATTCTAGATTGAATTTTTAGCCTTCAAATGTTCTAAATTTCTCAAAATTGCTCAAAATTACATTTGTATGGCCTTTTTCACAACCAAAAATCCTTTGCATATATTTGTTATGGCTGCCATTGTCTTTCCAACCATTTTGAGCAATGTTTGATCTAAAAATACCTATTAATGATCTTAAAACCCCTATTAAACTCCTTTGGTAGGAAATCTAATTTTTTTATGAGTTGTATGCCCCAAATCCATACTTGTACAACCTTTCTAATGTCCTAATAATCCAAATTTTTCATTAAATAAGAAAAATCATTCGAAATCAGTCTCAAACAAGGTTTTCACTACACTTGTATGGCCTATATAGAATTGTATGACCAAGGAGAGAGAGAATGGTTGCATAAATTATTTTCAGGTCTAGCCATGGCATTTGTAGGTAGATATGGTGCTAGAAAGCTTCATATTATTTTTTTTTAATCTTTTGCTAAATTTGGAATAGTTTATTAAAATATTTAGCCTTAGATGGGTCCCCCAGGTAAAAAGGCTTGCCTAGATAATTAAGCAAGGGAAAAATTGGATTTATTTAAATTCATGTAAAAAACAAATTAATTCCCTCATAGACAAAATCAGCTATAAATACAAGTTTATGTGGTCAATGACTTGAAAATTTTCTTAGGCAATTGGTTAAGATTATTTTGTGAAGAGCTTGAAAGGAGGTCAAGGGTTCAAATCCATTCTTTTTATAATAATTTGTTTTTTAGAATATAGTTTTGTAAAAGGAATATTCCATTTTTAATTATTTTTTGTATGCTTTAAAAGTTTTGAAATGCACACATATTGTATAAGGATGTTTTCAAACTTGAAAAAGGGGAATTGAATTATATTTATTTTACATTATTGTGGTGAAATAAAGGTTTACTTGGTGGAATAAGGTTGTATTTTGGTGAAATAAGGGCGTATTTTTGATTTTTTGATGTGGTTAAGTGCAAAACCCATCAAAATATCTTTTTTTCTCTACATGGAGGTTAAATTCAAAACCTCATAGAAGCAGTGTTTTATGTAATGTGTTATCTATGAAGAGTGGTATTTCTTCATTTTGTTCCATTCTCTTTTACATTAAGTCACACTCACTGTTTCTTATTGTAAACGCATTTATTTAAAGATGCTAAAGATTTAGAATTTAATTTCACATGGTGATAGATTAATAATTTCTAATTATTTAGATTGGAAATGTTTGATGGAAGCTTCGTTTGTCTTTAATGAGTTATGGGATATTGTTAAGAATAAAAATCCCATATTGCCAATAGAACGGGCTAAACATGATGCATTTAATTTTCATGGTTCTAAGGCCTTAGCACTAATCAAATGTTATTTTACTCATGATATTTATATTCATACTTAAAATTCTCCTCATAGTTACACTAATGGAAAACATTGTATAATTTGTATGATAATAAACCTAAACATAAGAAGATAGACATTCATATGTAGTTGTTTACTTTGTCATGAGAGGATGATGGGGACATGGGAGAATACATGTATAATTTGAATAAAATTATTATTGAGTACACTAAGGTTGGGCTTGAAAAATTATATGATGATCTCATAGTCACTATTGTATTGAAAGGACAAGCTGGGTCCTATAAGAACTTTATAGAAATGTTGCATGTCCTTGACAAGATCACAAGCATCACTTTTGACAATTTGTCTAAGTTTCTCATCCAATGTTACCTATCTCTAACCAAGAAATCTAATAAAATTGAGGAAGCCCATGATTTAGAGTCTAATCTTAGTTCATCTTCATCTGGGCATCAAAATAATAAAGGACATAGTTATAGAGGGGGTCGAGGTTACGAAGGAGGCAAATATCAAAATAGAGGTAGGGGTTATTGAAATAAACAACAATCTACCCATTCTCATTCAAGTGAAACTAATGATTAGGGATGTGGTCACAACTCTTATAGGGAAGAGGTCAAGGTAGATCGTACATTCACTGTTATAGATGTGGGAAATTTGGTCACATTGCCTCTCAGTATAGGATTCTTTTTGACAAAATCTAAAGGCCACAAAAAGTGACTAAATATAACTCTACTCAATATGTTGATCATGACTATAATGAGTCCAATAATGTTTCCCATGAATCTGCAATCACTACTTTAGGGCACAATGATTATATGGAATGTGAGGATAGAGATGAGCTCATGGATGTATGGGTTTTAGACACAGGAAGAACAAAACACATGAAATTTAGGTGAGACTTATTTTGTAATTTTAAATAAGCTTCTCTCTCTCTAGTTTCCTTGGTATATAAGTCTTTTCATACTCCACTAGGACTTGGATCTATTCAGATTCTTCTTCCTAATGGATCTATAAAATCCTTGGAGGATGTTCGGTATCTTCTCACATTGAAGAAAAATCTTCTTTCCTTGGTAACTATTTGAAATAAAGTTTATCAAATTGTGCTTTAAAATGGGTTCATTTACATTCATTTATTGAAAGATGGTTATAAAACCATGTATACAGGTTATGAAGATGGAAACTTGGTTAGATTGCATTGTAAAGTGCTTCCTTCCTTTGTAGAACTTGTGGTAGTTATTGATATAGGTACAGGTACTATGTCTACATAGTGGTTATGGAATCTCCACAATGGAAATTTGAATATTCAGTCTTTAGTGGACTTGTAGAGATATGGTATGGTGAGTGGATTGCCCACTTTTCACAAAGATAGTATTCTTTGTTAATCATGTGTTTTGGGCAAACAAAATTGGGAAAAATTCCCTAATAATTCTTCATGGAGAGATAATAAATGTTTACAATTAGTTCATAGTGATGTATGTGACATGAAAAATTCATCCATTAGTGGGTGTAGGTATTTTGTGTCATTTATTGATGACTTTTATAGGATGACTTGGGTGTTTTTTATGAAAAACAAATCCAAAGTTTTCACTAAGTTTTTTGATTTGTTATACTTAGTCAAAAAATAAATAGGATCACATTTGACCACTCTTAATTCAAATAATGGTGGTGAATATACTTCAAATGAGTTTTTAGATTATTGTCAGTGACATGGTATTCATCAGCAATATAGTAATGCTTACACTGCATAGTAGAATCGAGTATCTAAATGAATGAAAAAAATTTTAGAGGGCACAACATGTGTTACGTTTCATTATAAACAACTTGATGATATGTTTTGGGTAGAAGCCATTAGTACTGTAGTGTATTTGAGAAACTGGTCCCCCACAACTGCACCTTTGGGACAATCTCTATATGAGGCATGGTATGGGTTTAAACCAAAAGTTAAACATTTGAATTTTTTTGGATTCATTTGTTTTTCCTTATTTCCCACTAAACATAGAACTAAGATGGAACCATGAGTTGAAAATGCATTTTTATAGAATATTCTAAAAATAAAAAGGGGTGTCATTTACTTGCACACGATACAAAAAAAATCACAGTGAGTCAGGATGTAATATTTGATGAGTTTGGGACTATGAACACTATAGAGATTGATTCTCAACTTGACAAGTTAGAGAGTAAAAATGCAAAAAAAAAAAGGGTTTGAATATTGAGGAAAATTATTTGAGGTTGTGGTATGAGACTCAAATCCCTTCACTTTCCTCTCTTTCATATACTAGTTCATAGGTTGATGACTTAGAAATTGTTGAAAATTCTCTAAGTCTTCCTTTGAATGGTGCACATGATGTTGCACATGATGATAATTCTAGTGTTCCTAATTTGTATAATTTGACTAAGTATCCAAAATGTGCTCTAAACACTTTTTTTGACTTGAAATCAGATGAAGTTGGTTTAATAGGTCTTATGATCTCTTGAAAATAGGTAAACTATGTTATGGTTGTTACTTCTTCTTCCACTGAGGCATCTGATATTGAGGAGGCATCTACTAAACATCTTTGATAATAAGTAGTGAAACATAATTATGATGTAATACTCAATAATAATACTTGGGTTTTAGTTGATCCTCTTCCACATGTTCAACCCATAAGATGTAAATGGGTTTATAGTACTAAGTGTAAATTGGATGGCTCCATTAATAAGCATAAGGCAAGACTTGTTATGAAAGGTTATGTATAACAAGAAGGTATTGACTATGAGGAAACATTTGCACCAACTTATAAATGGCACACTATTCATATGGTACTTTCCTTAGCCAGAAAAAGTGGTTGGAAAGTCCATTAAATGGATGTTAAAAGTTCCTTTTTGAATGGTGATTTATAAGAAGTATACATGAAACAACATCAAGGTTTTGAATAGGTGGGTGAAGAACACAAAGTGTGTAAATTGATAAAATATTTTTATGGGATAAAATATGAACCTAGGGATTGGTATGAGAAAATGGATTCATACATAAAATCCATTGGTTTTAAACATAGTGAATTTGATGATACTCTCTATTTTAGAGTGCAGGGTAAGAAATTGGTGATTCTTGTTCTCTATGTCAACAACTTGTTCATCATAAGCAATGATGAAAACAATAAGAAGTCTATGAGGAAGGAATTAAAATATGGGTTTTAGATGACAGATCTTGGACTTCTTCACTATTATCTAAGCATAGAGGTAACTCAGAAAGAGCATTGTATTTTTATTTCACAAACTAAGTATATTTTTGATTTATTATATAGGTTTGGCATGAGTGATTGTAAACCTACCCTCACTCCCAAGGAAAGTAACTTATAATTGTCTAAGGATGATGGCAGTGCCTTTTTTGATGGCACCAAATATAGACAATTGATGAGAGGTTGGTTATATTTGATGACTACTAGGCCTGATATATAATTTTTAGTTGGAATTTTATCTAGGTTTATGCATGAGCCTAGAGAAATTCATTGGAATGTAAAAAAATATTACTTCATTAACTTTAGGGAATGAAAATATATGGCCTTGATTACCACTACAATAAGAACTTCAAACTTGTTGGGTATTGTGATCTAGATTTTGGTAGATGTGTGGATGACAAAGTGTCCAGAATAGGATACACTATGCATATGGGTTTAGCTAGCATTGCTTGGTGTTGTAAAAAGAAGGATACAATGGTAAATTCATCAATAGAATCATAGTAAATTCTATCATGGGATGTTTCCATAAAAATTGTTTACTTGTGGTGCATTCTTGAATATCTTTAGATTTTTTAAATTGATCTTACATAGTTATACATTGACAATCAGAGTGAAATCAAAAAGTCCAAGAATCCAATATTTCATGCCAAAACAAAACAAATGGATGTCAAATATCATTATCTATGAATGTTGGTGGTTAATAAAGCTCTCGATCTGATATATTGTCCAAATACTAATCAGATAGATGATATTGTCACAAAACCCCTTGATAGAATCAAATTTTAAAAGTTTATAAAAATGCTTGGTATGTGTCCTAAGACCTGACTTTCGATCATGGGGGGTTTTTTAGGAATTATCCAAAGTCTTAACTTAGCTTAGTATTTTGTTGTGTTAAAATAATTTAATAATTGTAAATGGGGCATGCATCCTTTATAAAGACACCCCCATAAATAAATAAGATTAACTTTTATTTGGGTAGTATTTATGTTTGAGTTAATTATAATGTAAACTAGCACTCGAGTGGAATTCCCATAGGAGTTGGTTAATAGGTTAGTTGGTTTTATAGGTAAGAGGTGAAAACCTATAAATAAATGTTTTTTCATGTAAAATGGTTAATAGAATAAAAGCACCCTTTTTATGTACTTGATTTTTGGTGATTAATAAAATACTTGTAGACTTGCACTCAGTGGGCACAATATTCAACCTAATTGGTTAAGGTGTTATCATTTTATATTTAATAAGTAATAAAATACCAAATTCAAGTAATATAAGGGTAAGGGTTCAAAACATATTAAAATGGGAAAGGATCCATTGTGGGAAAATGGGGACCTAGGCTACCAAAGATAAATAGATGGAAAGTTTGGATAATCATATATCTGCAATAAGCTTAATTGTACATAGAATTCAAACAAGAAGATACAAATTCATTAATCGATGAATTATGTAACTAACACTTATGAAAATAAAATATTTAGGGTTAGACTATACTTACCTTGAATAATACCTATTGAGACTCAATCTCCCTGTGCCCACCTCCCCTACCCCCTACCTAACTAATGGTGTTTTACAAGAGATTATTTTGGTTGTAAATATCTTAATGTCTTAATCAAAATCTAGGCTAAAATGAATCCTATTTCATCCAATACTCAGCATGACAAGCTTTTCCCTCCAAGACAAGATCTAACACATGACTCCCTCAAATGTAGAAGTAGGGCATATATGTGAGGAATAACAATTGAATTTAAATGTTTATCTTTATTAGATTGAAATGAAAACTTGTATTTGTTGATGTATATCTATGTCAATGATATAATGGGAAAAAAATAATGTTTCTCAGTTTATAGTGTAGGTACTAGAAGACCTAAGTTCTTAATTGAGTTTTGATGGAATGATTATGTGTCTACCAACTTTAGTCTATAGGTAAACCCTGTTGTAGGGATAGAAGGAACTCAATAGTGACACAATCTATCTAATTTTTTTTTTATGACATAAAATATATTCTATACTTTGCCAATTTATGCCTCTAACTCTAAAAAAATGGGTGAATATTTACATTGATCTCTAATTAAAGGTGATTCATGTTTAAAATATTCAAAAATGGAAGTAGGGTAAAGTAGAAAATAAGGTTTTCTTTGGAACAACAAAGACCAATAGATATGCTTTGGTATTTTTTGATAATAGTACAAATAAAACTAACATTTATGAGATCCTAATGCTAGACTCAAATTATAATAAATGTAGTGTGGATTGTATGGTAAATATACTACATATATGTAAAAAGTATGCTTTAAAATAGCTACCTAATATAAATTGATTTAAGCATATTAATTAGTAGAATAGAAAGAAAACATGGTAAACATAACTGATTTTTTTAGCATAGTTAAAAGCACAAACTAACAAGATACATTCAAAATAGTACTGCAAGACGTAACCATTAGAAAGATGAAATCATTTATCATTATCGAAGATTGAGAAATAAGAAAGTATAAAAATAATGAAAAATTGAGTATATTACAAGAATTCTTCTCTCTATTTTTATTAGTTTCACAAAATTCTATTTTGAGGTACAATTCAAGGGGAAGACCCCTATATACAGGGCTTATAATGCATAAAATAGTTACAAAATAACTGGATGTATGACATATGTTAGTTTAAAAAGTCCCTCATGTCTTTAAAACTAAAAAATATTTATTATTCAAAGAGGGGAATATTTAACAATGCATTAAATAGAATTAGGACATGATATTCATCAAAAGAAAGCCCAACATATGGCTATCTTGCTCTTAAAGTGTTGGGTTGGGATCTCGTTGGGGTGGTTGATGATGAAGCTCCCAGTGTAGAAGAATATGAATGTGAACCCACAACATCTAAAGAAGGAGTGGTTCCTAGTATGGTTGGGGAAAAAGAGATTCTAAGAGGGTTCAAGGAGGAAGAAGCTCCTATAATGACTGTTTATAGCCTATTGCTTGTTTGTTTCTTATCTTCTATCTACCCTCTCCATGCTTCAAATCATCTCTTATAATCATCATTGATAAATTTTATATTGATAATATTGATTTAATATTTTTTGTGAATATTGGAGTCTTATTCCTAATTTAGTTAAGTGTTTAAGTTGCCTAAGTTAATAAATAATATTGAAATAATTTAACTATTGATTTGTATAATTTTCTTGTATTTTTAACCTTTCTTTAAATAGAGAGAAAATAAGAATTCGATGAAAATATGATGAAGTGGTTGAGATAGGGTCTAGAATTTATTGTACAAGATTGGGACAATATCACAAATTAGGATCTAGCTTTCACTTTTTGAAAGGATAGGAGCATTGAAATAGGACACCCTAGGGTCTAGTGTTATAGTCCTTTTCTTATATTGTTGTCCTAGACACTTGAGTTTTTTGGGTTTTTTTCATTATCCTTGTGTGACCCTACCTCTAAAATTTTAATTGTTGAAAGTTTACAAAACTCCTTGTAGAGTTGATTTAGTCTTCAAACTCTAAACTTCATTGTACTTGATAAAAATTGAGAAAGAAGGGGGGTTAGTATATGTATGATGCACTAAACGTGTATCCACACCCCTTGTGTGGGAATTATTCCTATATACCAATACTTTAGAGAGGGATCAATCCATATGTAGGTCTCCCACATGATGTGTTTTGTGTAATAGTGTAATGAAGATGCAAAAATGCTAAACTATGTGTACTTGAGGTGACTAAGGACTGGTGTGAGGATTTGGATGTGCTAATAGCTATATTAGATATATTTATGCAAAGAATAGATAAATATCACTCAATGGTCTTGCTTGTATTCTTATTTTCTTTTGTAATATTTTCCAACCCCTTCTAAATAAACTTTTAATGGGCTTTTATAGAGATATGTTGGTCATGGGTCAAATGTATTCATGTTAGGCCAATAAGAAGGATATGAATCAGAAGGAAATAACCATTAGAGATAAAAATGTCATCAAATAGGATAAATATAAATAGACACCCTAGGGTCTGATGTTATATCCCTAGTTAGGAGCTATTGTCCTATAGGTGTAGGACATAGGGGGATGGAATCATCATGGGAAGTGCATCTTGTCTAGCCTAGAATAATTTTTTGGAATCCTATGGATGACTTGGAATAAGTTAAAATGTATTTAGAAAGGTCATAAGAGCATGCAAGAGGGACCTATGGATTGGGTGTCACAAGCCACACTCAAGCTACCAATTTTGACATTTTATATGACTAAATTTGCCCTCCTTTATTTTAGTGGTGTAGCAAAGCAAAATAATATGATAAAGGAAAAATAGAAAGCATATCTAAACTTACATGTAAGGGTGAATCTCATGAAGATGTATGATTCTAGGTGTACGTAGAGAAAGAATGTTTTGAAGTGTAATTTTATGAGATAAAACAAACACTATAACATTTCTTATGAAATACACTATATCTAAAAATAAGAATGTACAATGGTGGATAAGAGAGAGAGAAAGAGAAAGGAATGAATACACTTCACTAGGTATGTGAACTAATACAAAACCTATTATGATGCTTAGCGATGTTGGATGATGATGGATATGCTAGGTATGTGTTATACCAAAAATAATATTGTGAATGGAGCTGAGTGCTTAGTTCCTTGAGAGTGGATCAAGAATGCAAAGACTGGCCCTTTGACTCTATCATCATCCACTAAGTGAAGCTATATGATAATTCATGTGTTGGTCAGTGTTTGGACTATGTGTCCAATCTATCTGAGTAGGTTTCTCAAGAATACAAAGGCTACCTAGACCATTGGATCCATTATTGCCCACTAAGTGAAGCTATGAATTGATACCAATATGAAATGTGTGTCATATGAGATGGATACTAAAGCTCATGACTATTATATAGTCTAAAAATATGACATGGATAGTTGAATGTGTGCTAAAAACTAGGCCACTTTGGGTTTCTAGAAAAAGGTGGAGATTAGGCTTGTATGAAAACAAAACTAGAACTAGCCAATAGGCTTAAGTGGAAACCACTCAAAAAATGTTGCCAACTATCTACAAATGGAATAAGGCACATAGATACTAAGAATTCCTAGGTAATATATTGAACTTGAAAATATAAGAAGATAAATGTTCGATGCACATTGTCCCCAATCACTAGGGTCTATAACATGGATTCTAATCTGGAAGTTATACCAACTACCTAATATGAAACTAGAAGTGAGAGCCATCATGTTGTGCATTATGTCCATTATATTTGGATTCTCTAAGAAAAAATGTACTAAAACCATTGATTCTAAACTAAACCATTGTTGACAAAACTATAACTATACTTATTTTACTATCTATTTATGTAAAACTTTGTTTTTCTAATATTTAGATAGGAACACCAAAATCAGACACCCTACTATCTAATGCTTTAGTCCAATCTTGGAAATCTTTTCCTATTTTGAATTTGATGAATATTCTATAATTGTCACTATATGTCTAGTTTATTCTACCTAGTTTAAAGTCTAAATACTATTTTGGGTGTTTTAAAGGCACATAGATACTAAGAATTCCTAGGTAATATATTGAACTTGAAAATATAAGAAGATAAATGTTCGATGCACATTATCCCCAATCACTAGGTTCTATAACATGGATTCTAATCTAGAAGTTATACCAACTACCTAATATGAAACTAGAATTGAGAGCCATCATGTTGTGCATGATGTCCACTATATTTGGATTCTCTAAGAAAAAATATACTAAAACTATTGATTCTAAACTAAAACATTGTTGACAAAACTATAACTATACTTACTTTACTATCTATTTCTGTAAAACTTGGTTTTTCTAATATTTAGATAGGAACACCAAAATCAAACACCATACTATCTAATGCTTTAGTCCAATCTTGGAACTCTGTTCCTATGTTGATTTTGATGACTATTCTATAATTTTCACTAAATGTCTAGTTTATTCTACCTAGTTTAAAGTCTTAATACTATTTTGGGTGTTCTAAAAACTAAATTTTGACTAGTAGGATCTTTGATCTCTATGACAAAACCCCTATTTATTGCCCTTCTTTTGATGGTAGGAATGAAGACCGTACAATGACTATCCTCAGAAGAAATATACCTATAGGTGTGTTATGTTGTGAGAATACATGATATAGAAATGATAATTGGGAAGATATCTCAAGATATAACATGGTTTTTATGAGAGATTATTAGGTCAATAATGGTGTGCCTAGATAGATATAATAATGTAATAGGATGTTTAATATAATGAACTAAAACTAGAAGTCTAGTTAGTTATTAGTTGTTAGTTTTCAAGGATGGATGAAGCATGATGTCCATCATGGCATCCAAGAAATAAATATAATGCATGATATGGATCATAGCATTGCAAACAGTTGAGAATCAAACAAGAAACAAGTAGACAAGGAAAGAATAAATAAGTATAAAAGAGTGGCCAAGGGGCCAAGAAAACAAGGGACATGGGAACATTCATTCAAAATAAAAAGTAAGAATACAAAGCATGTTCAAATGCCACATACATATCCAATTGAAACAAGCAAGGTTGGCATAATGGCCATAGGCACATAGCATGGTATAAACAAAGGTCATTGGTAAATGTTCTAAGGCACTCAAAAGAGATAGAATAGGAACTGAGAAATGTAATCATATATATCTATAAAAAGCATTAATATAAATCATGTAAATTTTGGAAGTGTAATTACATCTAACTAATCAAAGCAAGAAGTGAAATTATACAAAACATGGAGTACAAGTCTAGGTATATGATAAAAAATACACAAGTGATATATACTAATGAATGTCGATAGAGTAATAAGCTAGTAATTAATGTACATCAACATGATAACTAGACTTCATGGTGTAGGAATGACATAACTTGGATGATGTAGTCATGTAGAAGATGCCCCTAGTGGGTAAATGTATCAATGTATGTCTCTAATATAGAAGTAGGATACCCCCTCAATGGGTAGAGTGAAGCAATCAAGGATCTAAATGTCATTGCACACACTCAAATAAGATTAAGTGAAGCATGGTAATGTAGATAAATCAACAAATAATAACATAGAATAACAAATGTAAGTCTAGCATGGTATTAAAAATGTAAAGATTGAATAATGCATATAATTGAAATGTTTTTGTTTTTTTCAATTATTTGAATGTTTTTGGAGTTTGACATATTTGAATGTTTTTATATTTTTAAATTTTGTATTGTTTTTGGTATTTTTTAATATTTGAATATTTTTGGTATTTTGACATATTTGAATGTTTTTGGTATTTTTGGTATAAGCTATGTAAATTAATCATAATAAGACTATGTATAATTAATTGAAAATAAACTATGTACAAGTAATACTAAAAAGAGATGATACTAACTGATGAGTCTCATGGGAGACTCCCTACCATGGTGTCATGTTTGAAGGAGAAGGATCATGTGTGATCGTGAAGCATGATGGAGAGGCTGATACTGTAACTCTAAAATCTATCTTGTTGTAGATGCTCTAAAATATTTGAAGTAGAAACCAACTGTGGGGTCTTTCTATGACTCTAAGAAGTAGATGCAACTATGGTGTTCTTAGGGACCCATCTGGGGGTAAGAGACACTCTCTAAACATGTGATCTAGGTGTATAGGTATGAGACCTCAATGATACTATCCTAAGTGTGAATGTTATAGCTATAAATTATTTAGAGTCCTAAAAATATCATTGATGTAGTGGTTTCTCTAAGAGAGGCCTCTGTGGAAGTGTATGCACTCTGTATGATGGTGAGTGAGGCCTTTACTATGTCTGTATCACTATCTAAACCCTGAAAGCCAACTAGAAAAGTGGCTATAATATTCATGCTACATAAGGACATTCCCTATATCTGATGTTATCTCTAATACACTAATTAGAGATGTATATGGAGATTTTGTAAGATGTAATATCAATGGATGCATAGATAAAACTATGTTTTGTGAAGGAGGCTCATCTATCTACAATCATAGTAGATTTTTACATGAAATAATACCATGTGGCTTCTATTATGATGTATATGTCTGAGTAAAAAATCAAAATTGAATTGTAACCTATGATGGGGGCTCATTTAATCTCAATCATAGTATGTTTATATGTGAAATATGTCCCTAAAAACTTGGACATAGTGAATATCTCTCAGGAGCAGTACTCTATGATGTGGGTTCATCTAATCTTAACCATAGTGGGTTGATATGTGAAATAGGAACCAAAAATCTTGGTCATAATTAATATCTATTTTGATTGTTACTCTATGATTTAGGTTCATTTAATCTTAGTCATAGTGGGTTGTTATGTGAGATAGGACCCAAAAAACTTGGTCATAGTGAATATTTGTTTGGAGTAGTACTCTACTATGATGCCTATGACTATGCTAGATATGTATATGTAACCATAGTATATAATCCATAGAATACACTAATATGTGTAGGCTACTCTCACTATATTGGTCTCCAAACCTTTTGAGTAGGTGGGATAGGATATTTTTTATGAGGCTCTATCCTAGATACCACATTGCTCTCTCAGTGAGTAACTGATGATTCCTGTGAAGGAATGTCCTAGGATGAATTAGTCATGGATGAATGAGGTATATAGATCCATGATGGAGGATATCTTATTACCATTAATGTGAATTATATGATTCCATTATCAACACATCTATTAATACAATCCTTGAGTCTATAATAATCATTTTCTCTATGTCCACAGATATGATGATAGTTATAAAAGTGATGATGTGGTTGTTTATGTAAGAGATGTAGATTTCATTGATGACTATAAGTCAATTTGGTTAACCTTATATCTAGTAGTACTAATAATATATCATATGGGATATCCTACTCTGAATCAAATTACAGTGGTGCCATACTATTATTCTCGATAATGCATATTGTAGGTGGTTCTCTGGAAATGAGATCTCTATTCTTAACTAGATTCTTTTTTGGTTATGGTTTCATATCTTGTTTTAGACATGGTGGATGCTGTGTGCTAAGAGATATATATGTAGGTAATGCTAGAAATTCCAAAGTAATTTGATCAACTGAATCTAACTCAATCAATCCTAATTTCTTCTGCAAGGCTAGAATTATATTACATAAGTACTTGAGAGAGGACTCTGTCTGATATAATATATGCTCTAGGAGAGGTTGATGAATACCCTTAATGAAGATATGTTAAATCTCTATTTTTTTTGGTTTTTGTATCAATCTTAACATGTGCATCTTGAATCATAAGATATAATCACTAACTGGCTCTGAAGTATTTTGATGCAATGTGTTAAGTTTCTCATATGTAACATGAGGGCCCATATTTGCTATGTAATATCTGAGAAATTCCTCCTCTAGGTCATCATTTGTGTGCAAGGAACCTATAATGAGTAGATAAAAGAATTGATTTTATGCATTACCCACTAGTGTCTGTTGGAATAACTTGAATATAATCAAGGGACTCACATAACATAACAAATCCTTTTGAAAGGCTTGAAGGTTTACAAATGGATCTCTCATTCCATCAAAGTGAGATAATGATGGTATATGGAAATTCTTAACCAATGAAGGTTTTACAAATATCTTCAGAATAGGGTTACCGTGTAACTCATTAACATCTATCCAAGACTTATAAGCCTTATTTTCCAATGTAAAGAGATGTACTTGGTGTTGTAATTCACCAACTACATGCATCAAATAAATAATCTCCTAGGATGGTTTATTAGCATCTTGAAGTGGTTCATTTAATCATTGAATTTGATCATTTATTTTATCCATGGGAATGCTACATTTAGCAATTGGATCATAAAGAGGGTGTGTCCTCACTTAAACATTTAGAGTAATGGTACCTTGGACCTTAGTAGAGGGATGTGGTCTACTATTATCTTTGGGTGAAGAGTGAGAAACAAGTGCTACTATAGTAGGGGGTGTCTTGGGAGGTTCATTGTTATCTTTATTATTTAGTGAATGACATTGTAATTGTGTAGAGTATGTGATGTTATCATTTACATGTGAATTATTTGAAATATAATCATACATACAAGTATAAATAACATTTTGTAGTGCATTATGTTTGAGAGGAGTGGGAGAAGAGTTATAAGCATGAGATGCATTTTATTCTTCACTATGTGTATAATAATCATCATTAGTCCATGCATTATCATAATTTTTTTTTTTTCATATTCATTCTTATTTTCACATTCATTTGCATGTTCACTATCATACTCATAATCATTTCCATTGTCAGTACGGAGAGGTGTAAGAGAAGAATTTAATTCTTTTCTAATATGTTGTAAACTATCATGTGAAATTGGAATATTATGTGCATCTATGTTACCCATGGATTTAGTGTATGCATTATTTCTATTTGAAAAATTAGAAATAAGAGAAAGTGAGTTATCATTTAAACATTATTTTGATAAAGTAGACTTGAGATCATGAGATGGATCATTTTAACTATGCATTGTCAATTTGATTTTATTATGTTTATATTGTTTTAATTTGAATATAGAATTAGAAAAAGAGAGAGAAAAAGATTAGGTTCACATGGAAGTAAATTATCACCAATAAGAGGTTTACTTGGAAGTGCATGACTAATTTGTTCATTGGGTGCATTATGAATATGAGAATGAGGTGAAAAGTACCTTTCCCATTTATCAAAATTATTTTAATTATAAGAGGGAATAAAAGAGATAGATTTGAGAGAAGAAGATGCATCTACTTTTTCTTCACTGTCACTTTCACATGTATTATCATATTTATTATTAAAACAATAGTAATTATCTTCATTGAAAATCAAATAATTTTCCACATTTTTAGCAAATGTGCAATTTTGTAATTTTGTCCAATCATTGTCATAATTATAAGAAAAATTTAGAAATTTATCTATAGGATGAGAGGGAAGAAGTGCCTTAGTGGCCATTTTATTTCTTTCACCAAAGAGAATATGTAAAATTAATATTAATCAAATAAATTAAAAAATAACTACTAGCATAGATATTTTGAAAATATTTTTGACACTCTAAATAATTTTTAAAAATTCCAAAATTCTTATCTAAAAATTGTAAGGCTTGGGGTTTGAGGACCTAATTTGGAAATCTAGGGTTTTGGGTTGGGGTTTTAGAAATTTTAAAAATTATTTAAATAATTTAAATTATAAAATAAATTTGAATAAAATAAGTGTTAAAATTTTTATATAAAAATAAGAATTTACATTTTGAAACCTTAGGCTAGGGTTTGAAAATATCGGGACCTAGTATAGACAACTAGGATTTGAATGAAATTATTTTTTAACTTACTAAGGTGAGTTTAAAAATAAATGTGAATTTATGATTTAAAAATGCAATAAAAATAAAAAAAATATTGTAAAAATTAGAATGTAATCTTCCCTAGGGTTTCTAGGGTTTTTATGCACAAATAAAGTATGTTGGGTTCACCAAATGATTTAACAATTTTCAAGAATATTTGAGTGTTATTCCTAATTTAGTTAAGGGTCTGAGTTATATAAATAGTAAATAATATTTAAATAATTTAACTAATTATTTGTATAATTTTTTTATATTTTTAATCTTTCTATAAATAGCAGTAAATAGATAGAAAATAAGACTTCGCTGAAAATATGATGAAATAGCTGAGACAGGGTTTTAAATTTACTTTCCAAGACTATAATAATGTCACAAACTAGGATCTATTTATTGACTTATAAAAGGATAGGAACATTTAAATAGGACACCCTAGGATCTAATTCTATAGTCCTTTTCTACCACTATTGTCCCAAATACCTAAGTTTTATGCGTTTTATTCATTGTCCCTATGTGAGCTTGCCTCTGACATTTCAATTGCTAAAAGTCTACAGAACTCTTTGTAGAGATAATTTAGTCTTTGAACCCTAGAATTCATTATGCTTGATAAAACATGAGAAATAATGGGGGGTTAGTATGTGTAAGATGCATTGAATGTATATCCACACACCTTATGTGGGCATGCTACCTACATACCAATACTTCAAAGAGGGATCAAGCCATATGTAGTTCTCCCACTTGATGTGCTTTGTCCAATAGTGTAATAAAGATGGAAAAAAATATAAAATGGGTGTGCTTGATGTGGCTAGGGACTGCTATGAGGATTTGGATGTGCTAGTATTTGTATTGGATGGTTGTATGCAAGGAATAGGGAAATTTTCCTCAATGGTCTTGCTTGTATTCTTTCTTGATTTTGTAATATTTAATAACCCCTTCTAAATTAACTTTAAATGGACTTTTACATAGATTATTTGGTCATTGGTTGAATGTATTTGTGTTATACTGATAAGAAGAAGGATAGGAACTAAAAGGAAATGACCATTGGAGATAAAAATTCCATTGGATAAGAGTACTAAAAATGGACACCCTAGGGTCTGGAGTTATAGTACAAGTTGGGTGCTATTGATCTATAGGTATGAGACCTAAGGGGATTGAATAATCATGGTAAAAGTAGCTTGATTGAGCTAAAATCATGTTTTTGAACCCTATAGATGATGGAGAATAAGAGAAAATGTGTCTAGAAGGGTCATGAGAGCATGCAAGAGGGACTTATGGGTTGGGTGTCACAATCCACACTTAAGATACCAATTTTTAAATTTTATATGACTAAAAATAAGTCTATTTAGTAGTTTAATTGTAATCCCTACCATTACATCATGATTAATTAGGAGAGGTCCTATAGCCTCATTGATTGACATAGCCTTTTTTATTCTCTAATTGGTATATGTTTCTAAATATACCATCTTATGTCCAAAAGTCACTCTTTTGTCCATTACTTGTTTCTTGAAATTGATAATAATGTTTTGAAACTAGACTTGGAAAGAATCATTTCTAATAATGGAACCATCCTTGTTGGCAAGGTGCATGATCTTAGCCTATTTTAATAGAGCTATGACTCTATCACCCTGTTGGGTGAGAGACTGGCCCAAGGATCTCATTTCATCAATCCACTAGTTCAAAGATTTTATTCTTCCAATTATATAAGACTAAGTAATGCTCATTTATACTAATGGGATCATGTTTAAGTCTTTGAACTTTTTCATCTTGATTAACTTTAGCAAGTTATTTATCTTGTTGTCATATGTCACATATACAGCTTCTGCCTTGAAAATTATATTGTAGATATTTTCCCCTTTGACCTTGTACTAGGCCAAAGTGTTCAATGTATCAAATATTAATTGTAAATCCCATTCTACTTTTGTTATTATTTCTTGCAACAATGTGGTTTTGTGATGATTTTCCAAATCAATTACACTCTACTCCATTTATTTTACTAGCTTAGCAGATACATCACCATATGCCTTTAGGTTTGAGAGGGGATCCTCTTCATATTATTGATATTGGCCAAGCTTGGCCCTCTTCTTATTCATCATCTCAAATAAGGTCTCCTTTGACTTATATACAATTATTTGGTCTAGATGGGTGACTTTCCTCTTGGTTAAACTCTTCATTACTCTAGCCCTTTTGTCATATTCCAAAGTGACTTGTGGAGGATCCACTATCAATAAATGTTGGTTTTCTAATGTATCTAACTGCATCTATTTTATCCATTATTTGTCTAAAGAACAAATTAGGGGCTATGTAAATGAAGGAAATTATTGATCTAGTGTTGATCCTTGGAAGGTATATATATGTCTAGGAAGTAATGGTGGATGTGACTAGGATAAATGTAAAACTAGGGGATGAAGTGGGAAGTGTCACTAATGAGGATGAAAAAGAATTAGTGCTTGCTATAGAATTACTTGGGAACAAAGGCACTTAGGTAATGATAATAATGGGCCACTTATTTAGTAATTAGGACCTTGCCTTCGCATAGGTCCAGGTAGAATTAGAGATAAATTGGCCATTCAATAAATCTTAGAAGTGGAAGATATGACAAAAGGGTTGACTATAGGTGATGTCATAGTCACAGGTCTAATTATAGGTCTCATGAGGGGCATGTAGGGTAAGAGGTTCATATGGTTTAGTGTTGGGGGTTTACTAAATATGCTCAAGGGTTAATTATATAATAATGATGGAGATAAATAAACATTTTCCTAACATGTTATATCTAGTTCTTCTTTGGTAGGAAGCAGGGGATGTAACCCTGATGCTGCAGCTATTGATGTTGGAGTAGGTGTAACTACCACCTATATTGAAGGTCTTTCCTATACTAAGGTAATAATTTATACCTAGGATGGTACCCTATATGTTGATTCTAAAATAGAAGCCTGATCAATATGCTTTTCTATATTAGCTCATCCCTTATCTAATGTAGGAGATAATTCCTATATTATCCTTTGAATAAGTTGACAGTTAGTCAACCTTTCCTCCTTGGTATTATCAACATGAACTATAGATGTAGATGTTACCTCTATATTAGCCTCATGTTTGAAAACCTCATAAAAACTTCCATTTTCTAGCTTCCTCTTTACTTATGGGATATTGGTAGCCTTTAATATCTACTTTACCTATGTTGCATTGGCTATGTTGATCTATAAATTATCTCCATCCTTAAGATCATGATTGTAGGTGATTATTAAAGCTTCCTTATTCTTGATGTAGTGCTTTAAATTAAAAAAATTTAGGGTCCCATTCCCTATTAGTGTCTCTTTATAAATCAAAGGTGAGTTTTTATTTGGTGGTAACAATAACTAAATTCAAGTTTTCAATTATAAATCAGCCAATGCTAGATAAATTAGGATGAACCAATCCTCTTTTCTTATTTCTACATAGTCCATACACTCCCATGAGTAATTGGAAGGCAATCTCTTATTCAACAAACTTATCTATCACTATGGTAGGAAACCTAATGGCGGTTATCTAAATTCATACTAACCTTATCACTATGTAGTATGTATAGTACGATTAGGGTCCCAAGGTATTTAAGGTTGTTATAATTTTTTCTTATAACTTGGGTATAGGCCTCTCATGGATATCCTTGTACACTATTGGATATAAGTGCTTAGAAATTACCCTCATATCCTACTTATATTTATGGATTCTTAACTTTGAGAAGGTATGTGGCATGGTCCACTTTAGTCTTGGATCCCAATTGGTGAATAAGATGAACTTTTGGGTAGCACAGATGGCATCCACTAGGTAGGACATCATATAGAAATGATCCCCTTGGCTGGCCATGACTTTCCTAAATTGATATTCCAAGTTACAAAATATGATTTATCCCAAAAGGGGGTCTTGGCATCATATATTATCATTGATAAAAGTGGAACCCACTTCTTGTCTATGTGACCTATGTCCTCAGCCCCCTGTAACCTATTTATCATAGTCATCCCCATTCTTACCCCCTTCTTGGATTGGGTGATGGGGATCTAGATAATTTTTTATTTAAATATGAACCTCCCCTTATTCTCTACCCAGTTTCTCAAAACTTCTATGATGTTATTTGTTTTAAGCCATTGTGTGATGGTTTCCTAATTGTAAACAATATTAGATCTAGGTAGATCATAACAAGCCTAAAATGTTAGCCCAAATATGAAATCAATGTCATTACCTAAATTAAAATACTTAATCATATTGTTAATACACCTAGATTGAAGAAATATTTGGTAGACTAAGTCCACATAGGGGATTACCTCTAGGTTAAATTCAACCTTGTGCAATCTTATTTATTTGAATACCAAGATGTCTAACCTATCTTTTGCATCACTAGATCCTACCTCATCCTCATTATCTATCTATGATACTTTATACATGGTAGAATAAGTCATTATAATTCTTGGATTTAGTGCCCAAGGCAACAAAATTAAAGATAGTGTCTTGAAAGATAGTGTTCATTCCATATGGATGGAGGAATTGAAAATTTTCTATCTTTGTGGTTTTAAATGTTCTAGCTTCAGCCATGGTTTTAAATTTTCTGATTAATGAGCTTGTGGATTATCTAGATATCAAATGAATGAACATAAGTAGTTAGTAACAATTATAGAATAGTTTAAAGCTCTTAGTAGATAATGAATGAAAGTGAATGTAATGCCTTGAGACAATAATATATAAACTCTAAATTTTAGAATTTTAATTGAAAGATATGAGTCATAAATGGCATTTATCTTCAACTTTATTTTATTTAAATCTCAGGTGGATTTTTTGTTTTATTTTAATGGCTTTGAAAATATGCTTTGAGAAATCATCCAATCACTACCTTTGCCTTGACCACATGGTCTTTCATTATAGGATTGACTTTTTTCATGAAGTGATTTAGTTTTATAATCTCCAAAATAAGCTCCATCAACATTTAATTAACACTAACAACCAACACTTTATGGATAGCTATGTGTCACCTAGGAGCCATACTTAACATGTGTTTGACACTTGGTATCTTTTCATGCACTTTAGCCTTTTATTTCAAATATTGAGCTATCTAGGTAGATTGCATGATATTATACCAATTGTCACCTTTTGATTTGATCATTCCTCCTTCTAATGTTGAATGGCTTGACCCCTTTTATTTTAGAATGACATGGACTTCTAACCTCTACTAGCTTACCTTGTGGAAATATCTCATTTGCTCATGTTGTCAAACATATTTTTTATATGAAACTTTTAAAGGAACTGAGCATCAAAACACTTTTTCATGTGTCACATTTTGACTGGATCACTTAGCTGGGTTTTATAGTTTCCTTTGATGGTATTATTACCATGAGATAAGGGGTCCCCATGTTATCAACATATTGGTTCTAGCTACTAGGTGGATTATATGTGGCATCCATCTATCCATAAGTCAAGTGACTAGGTGTCAGGTGTCATCTTTTGATGCAATAATAGTATTGAGAAATTTAACATTATACCTTAGCTGTGGGGGCATGAAGGGTATGACATTCTACCAAGTGGCATGATGTGATTGGATCACTTTCTCATTAGAATTTTAGAAATTAATTAGGGTCTCATAAGGCTATCATTGGATTCCATATGGCATGATCTTAAAGGGTTATAACTCCTTTCTAGGCTAAAATGCAATGATTGAATGACAAGTGGCACATCCCCATTAGGTCATTAGGTTATGAGACTAGAGAAAATAGTAAGATCCTTAAAATATTGTAATTAAATGACAAGTGACATGCTATAATTATATCATTGAATGTCAAACCTTTTTGTAACTTCTCTTTGAACTTGAAACACTATGATTAAATTCCAAGTGGCATGCTCTAATTGGTTTGATGGGTCATGACTATTTTTAAAAGCTAAAATGTATGTGTCAAGTTGCCAAACATTATGTGGTTGAGTGGCCAATGCATGTGATACTTTCACATGTCAATTGAGCCTTAATTCGCATTAGGTTATTTCATAAAGGAAATAATGCAAAATTTTATCAATTTGTATGATAAAATAAAAGGGTCAAGTCTAAATTTATAAACTTCAAGTAAATAATTTGACTTGGACCCTAATCTAAAACTTAAAATCAAGGTATGTCATACTATCAAATTATGATTTTTGACATAGCCAAAGTAATACCATGATTCAAAAACCTTAATTAAGTAGTTTTGATAGAGTCTTATGGATCATACCTTGGATTTTAAAATTTGAACCCCTTTCAAAAACACATTTTAAACAAATTAAATCATTAAAAAACTAATGAACTAGACATTAATGAAACATTTTAAAAGCTACCCATTAATATTTGTCATGGACCAACATGGCTTTTAAAAAATTTAAGTCACATAAAGGGATTATAATCAAGTGATACCAAGGTAAGGTATGTCCTAGGGTGAATGACCCAAATTTTCATATAGTCCCCATTTTTAAAAGAATGGGTTATGTTGATCTCATCAATATTTATAGCAGTTAATTACTCTAATCCATACCAAAGATTTACCTCATACTATCATCCAACTTGATTTAGACTGAATCATGTCGCCTAAACTCACATTATGTTGGCCATGATGACCTAGATGAAAATCATAAACACATTTTTCAAAAATACATCGATCTAATTGATGTAGTTGGGATGAGATAGATAATGGTTAGAACTACATCGAATGTGCCAACATAGTAGAAAACTCTAGGTATTGATATCGTTAGATGATACCAAATGAAAGGAGATAGATTATGGGATAAAATATGGTGAAGTTAGAATGGATGTAAAGATAAATAAGAAATGATCTCTCTCTTGAAGCACCATTGGTATGCCCACCCATTTCCCAGTGCACCTTTTAAGGAATGCACTTAGACTGATTAAAAATTGATAGGTTGTTTTAATATTAAAAGTATCATTAAATGATAATTTTTTCATATATTATGTGTACACATATACACAACCAAAATCTCATCATATGTCATTAGAGTGTAACAAGGTATAGTGCTTTAGGAAATAACATAGCAATACAACAACTAAGATATATAAATGGAATTAAAAATTTAGAAAAAAAAAATAATAATAATAAAATTTAACTATGTCCTTAATTTACCATGTTGTTGAAAAGAGGTTACATGTATAATAGATGATGAGAGGTGATTAATATGTAGAGCAAAGGGTCACCCTAAAAATAAGAGAAAATTCAAAAATTTTGAAAAACTATTTGGTTACCATTGAAAAATTATTTATCTTTAAAAGATTTAAAATCTTATTTGAGTTCATGAAAAGGATTTAGAGAAACAAAGATATGAGCTAAGCACAAAATTTATTAGTAAACAACTAAAGGCTTAGAATTTTGAAATTTTTACTATAAAATTATAAATTAATATTCCTTTTTGCATTTTCTATTTTTAGAAACCATATATATGTGTATCTAAATATACAAAATTGAGAGATGGTGTACTATGCACAAGGAGGTAGATGATTATGTGGGCGTATCACTTTTGCATCTAGTGTGGTTAATGTATGGGATATGTTAAGTGTTAATTTTTAGAATTTTAGATTAAAGTGAAAGAGATTAATAAATGTAGATGGTAAGGAAAATATGTGTTGTGTATTTCTCCCCAACAAGCATAGTTTTAGATTTTGAAATGGTAAATTGGTAGGGGATGAAAAAATCAAAATGTAGGTCAATGGAATTTATTATGGCATAATGAAAAATCACAATCTAGTTGAAATGATATTAGCTAGGCCAATATAGTTGAAATATGATGAAAATTTGGGATGGTCAATATCATATAAGTTGGTTGAAGTAGTATAAAAAGTTATATATGATGCCATGTAACATTGTCAATTTATTATAAAAGTAGTAGAGTGGTAAATGGCATATGGGATGGCTTATGGTGTGAAAAAATAGCTTAGCTAATATAGTTAAGTTGATGGTTGATTGTGAGTAATAGTTTTAGGAGATGGTTAATGACATGTGTAAAATTCAATTTAGTATAATAAAAAGATCAATACAGTAGGTCATGGATGATATAGTGTTTAATTATATATGATTGATGTATTAAGTTATAGATGATGAAGTAGTTAATCTAAAATAATAAGTGTTTTTTTATTATTTTTACATTTAGTTTATTTCATGTTTTAGATATAGCCTTTCTTTGTGCTCTATGGTTTGATATTTTTCATAGGCATTGGAGATTATGGATATTATTGGATTTTATATGGTTACCACATTTAGTGGAGTTATTACCAGTAGTTTCTAAAACTCATCTAATTGTGCTTAGATTTGACATGATTATGGAGATGTAGAGGAACTCACTTAGTGTAGAGTTAGTCACCATTTTCTTATGAACATGGGAGAGAATAAATAACAAATTATAATGGGTGGTGGGTGGGGATACTATCGAGGTGGGGATTACATTAGAGTATGTTTATGCTCTCCTAGGATTAACTATTATGGGCACACTAGTGGTGTATAACACTCCCAAATGCTCTTATGAGAGGAAGTCATTATCTATGTAGAGTACATGTTAAAAAAGGTATGATGAGAAAGGGTTGAATGTTAGTTTATTTAATGTATATTTATCATTTGTTTTGGATATCCAAAAGGATATTATTTGGCTTTTGATATCTTAGGTGTGTCATGACCACACATTCCTGCACATTGAATTTGATTGATTATCACAACTATTTTAATATTATTATGTTATGTGGACATTTATTTCAAACATTATCTAATGTTCAAAACATTATTTGTGGTTTTATATTAAATTTTAATCATTTTTACAATATTTAATGAGATTATGATATTCTTTATTATTGTTGACTATGATTGGATAATGTTGATGTCCATGTGGATTTATTAAGGGTATGCAAAAAATAAGAATAGGTTGGAGGTAGAATCTATGTTCTTGGTGATAAGGACATGGTATGCATGTAATCCATCATGGTGATGGAGTAGTGAACATAGATTTAGTTCATCCCTTCTCTTGGTCATTTTATCATTTAGCTATATTTTTAGTTGTCTGTTGGTTGGTTGTGGTGTCATTATTTGTCTTTTATTATTTAAGTCTAACTAAGAAATTAAGTTAACCATTTAATGTGGATATGGTTCACTCTAATATCTATAATGAACTTAAGATGAAATAGATTCCAATCAAAGGTCTTAAGATTTTGATGATTTCTATAATCCTTGTTAAAAGAGACTAGTTTAGGTAATGGAACAATAAATTGAAATGAATAATAGCAATGAAAAGGTTAAACACTATGGCTATGATTCAAGTATGGGACAAAGGCAATGATTTCATTCGTTTATAATATAAACTAATTTGTATTTTTTTGTAGCCCACAAAAGGACTAGGAATTACGTTTGAAATGGGACATGTTTAAGATCAAACTATAAGTCATGAGACTTAGGTCAAAAATAATGGTGATTAAAGGGTATATCTAACCCTAAGTTTAATATAACTTAGACCTAAATTTTGATTTTAATTGTAATTCAAACCGTAATCCAAAGGCATAGGTCAAGGGCATATTAATCATGGTGGTTAAATAAAGTAACCATGGTTATGATTATGTCATTGACTTAGGAAAACATGGTTAGGGTTTTTATTTATCTTTGGAGGAAACTACTTGATGGTTTTTCATGATTATGTAGCTATTTTTGCAAGGGAAAATAGTAAGCATATAGGAGATGTAAATCTATATATTTTATCTAGACATAATGTAGGAGAAATTATGCATGTAGGTTCTACATGAGGAAAAGAGTCAGAGTTCCAATCGATAGAACTCATAGTTTTGTTGAATAGAATGGTCTTCACCAAAGGTGGATAAAGAATATGGAGAAAGTAAATAAATAAAAATAAGGGAGTGAATGACAAAGAGAGATGAGTGAAGGAGATTCAGGACAAGAACCCTTC
>JARHVA010005402.1:880000-900000 GCA_037957365.1 Torreya grandis
TGGGGCTCATATGGTTGGTGGGGTGGGATTGTCATTATTATCTAGTTCATGCTTGACTTCATTATTAACAATGTCATATGGATGATGGTAACAATTTGTTTGTTAATATAATTAGATTAAGTTACTAATGTTGAATTGATTATCATATGATATTATTGATTGTTAAAAACCTTGTGGATAGAATCTAGAACAAATTATCAAGAGGTTAAAACAAATAATATTAAATCATTATGTTATTAGATTGAAATTGTACTATTTAATCTTATTTCTTTTGATTATAGTATATGGGAATTTTTTTTATTATATTCTAAATTATAGGATCTAAAATTGGGTTTAAATGACATATTGTTATCGTTATACTAACTCTCATAGTTCTAGAAATTTGATGCATAAAATATTTGGTACTAATTGACTTATGCTTGAAGTAAATATTTTTAATTATATTCTTTTTGGTTTTAAGGAAATCACTTAAATAGAAATGGAAAATCTATTTTCAGAAATTAATCCATTTTAAAACATATACTTAGGTTATTATAAGGATTAATTAATATTGATTAATTGGTTTATAAAAAAATAAATGGTTACAAACTCTATATAATTCAAGGTGAATATGAATTAATAGAAGCTTGATTATTTTTGGATTACATACCATAATCACTTAGTTTTATAATAATAAATGTGGAATAATAATTATGAGATAGATGGCTATACTTGTAATTACATATCTGCATTAAAACATCTAACTCTTGGAGCAATTCATAAATCTAGGCCATGAGGAAATGGAATAAATAATCCCTTTTATCATGAATTTAGACCTATTGGCTATAGGCAAGGTATGATGAAATTATAAATCATTAATTTTGAATTTATTTATATGATTATGGAATTTTAAATTAATTCATAATCAATACAAAAATGGATAAGGAATGGATAAATCTTAAATTCTTAATACTTTCCTTATTTGCATAATTAAGTCTATAATGCATCCTTCAACAACAAATAACTATCATTTCATACGCAATAATATGAAAGTTATAGCCATGCTTCTTTTGTTAACTTTCTTGGTAGGTTGCCATAGCTACCAACAAAATGTTCATAAGATTTCCTTGAGTGGAATCTTTTATTTGGGTTCTACTCATCTTGAAACATAAATAAACCTACTTGGTTGGCTGACTGGGTTGTCAACATTAAAATTGGTGAAAGTTCCTAATGAGTAACCTTTTATTTGGGTTCCACTCACTTGAATGAATTTTTTTATTTAAATTATTAAACTCAACTTTTTTTTTTATATAATGGAAGGAATTATTATCACCTTGATAATTATCTAGGAAATACTACACGGAAATAAGGAATAATCTTTCATAATTAATGTCTGATTTTATGATTGATAGCATAAATTATAAGGCAACTCTAATTTAATTTATTGAAGATATTACACTCCATTTTATATCATTTTATTTGCCAATTAATAATAATTAAATAAACTATAAATCAGCATTGATTGAGTGAATAATCATCCATGTTTGATATAAATGACGTACTATATTTATCCACTCTTATGATGTTATAAGTGATGCTTAAATATGTTAAACCTGCAAGTAAGGAGTTAAATCTATTGATGATTTTAATTACTTGTGTATTTATGGCTTGTAACTCATTTTGAATACTTGAATAACCTAATAATCCTTAAATATAACCTCTTTGGTCAAACCTTTATTTAACTTAGCCATCCTCATGTGAGATTAAAACCCACAGAGGAGAGAGAGGCATTTACTTAGGGTTAAGCACCTAGAAATGGTCTTATGAGGTCATAATGAGTACTTATTATGGAATTCAAGACATAATAGTGTATGCATACACTATTATGCCTTAAATCTTGTAATTCTTCTAAAAAACAACTAGTTTCCCCATAGTGCCTTTTATACACACTTACCTTTAGTGAATTACCTCAGCTTCCCCTTCATTAGTTCCAATCACATTATTGCATAGTTAGTTAAATGCTTAGTTGTATTAACAAGTGTGTATGACATGTATCCAAAGTGTAATTTGATACATGATTCCTAAATTTTTTTTGGATTGTTTCATCTAGTATCAAAGTAGTGTTCTACTCTAGGGAACTCTAGGAACAAATGCTTTCCTTTAACTAAATGGAATCTCTTAAAGTTATCACTTGTGATTTCTTATGATGGTTCAAACAAGGTCAAGTGGAGAAAACATCCATGAAAATCCTCTAAATGTCAATACTAGTAGAGTTAGGGGTCGAGGATGTGGAAGAGGTCATCAAGGCCATATTCCTATTTGTAATCTAGACAAATTACTAGTGAATAATGTAGACAATAATATAGAGGTACCCCATACTAAAGTAGTGAGTGGGATTCTAACCCATAAGTATGAAAAATTCATTAGTGGGATATTAACATATCTTAACACGTTGAAAGGGAATATTGATAATTAGGAACAAATATTGAACAATCTTTAAGGGATATCTCAGGAGGAAGTACCTGAGCTAGAAATGGGTCAAGCGGAGGGACCTTTGAGCATCATTGATCCAATCATCAAAGAGATGAAGAGGCTTCATCCACCTACCTTTTTAGGAAAATAATCTAGTGATGTGGAAAATTCTTGGTTGGTACACATGCATAAGTACTTCAATTTGCACAATATGCCTTGTAATATAAAAGCTAGAATGACAATTTATCAACTAATAGGACTTGCAACACTATGGTGGAATGACCTTTGTGATATTGAATGGTATCATCCTTTGAATTTATCTTGGACTATTTTTGAGACCCAATTCTATAAAAGGTATCTGAATGCAAACTATAAAGAGAAAAAGATCATTGATATTCAGCTTTTAAAGTAAGATAACATGTCTATTTTATAATATGAGAATAAATTCCAGATCTTGTTACATCATGTAATATATATGCATGATGAAAAATCTAAGATCACTAAGTTAAACCTTGGACTTAAGGATGTTTTGATGATGATGTTAACTTGACCAATCTAAAAACATTGGTTGTAGCCATAGAATAAACATACAGGGATGAAGAGAAAAAAAAGTCTCACCAAAAGGTAAGACAAGAGTTTAAGACTAATAAGTAACAGTTTAAGGCAAAAAATATTTCTCCCATGAACACATTTTTTAGGAAATTTGATCATATATTTTCAAGAAACAATCAGAATTACAACAAGTTTTCAATCAGAACAAGAATTTCAAATTCCATGGATCTTCCAAAACTAATTTATACAAGAAGGAACAACACCATCACAACTCACATGGACCACAAATGTTAATACAATTATTGTAGCATATTCTAGATTGATTGTGTGCTAGGAATGTGACAACAATCACTATAAGGACTATACTAAGCTAAAATCAGTTCAAATAGTGAATCATAGGGTGTATGCTACCATTGATAATTGTAATGCTAACTTGTAGGCCAGTCCTATTAGGACTTGAGGTATAATTAATATTTTTCTTTTGAATATTTCGATGGGTTCTAGTATAAAAAACTATTTTATTTCTCATTTTACTAGTAAGTAATGTAACATTAAACTAGTCTTGATAAGAGAAGGTTGGGAAGTGGAATTCAATTTCGATTAGAAAGTGCCCATTCTTGAATACTTGAAATAAGTAAAAATAGATCTTAGTGTCTTTAAGACCAAGGAAAATCTCTTTCTCATACCTCTATGGTCATATAATCTCATCTTTAGGATGGATTGGTTGCATGAGCATCAATCCATACTTGATTGTGTGAGAAAAAGGGTATGATTCACCAATAACCATGGATAAATTTTAGAATTACAAGGCATAAAAGGGTCCATAAGATGCAAAACACTTTCATCCCTACAGTTAAAAGTCACTAATAGAAAAGGATGTAAACTCTATGCAGTCCAAGTAGAATAAATTCCTATTGAGAAAGAGTTGGAACATGAAATTTTTCCCATATTTAGGGAATTTATGGATTTTTTCCTAAAAATCTACCCAAGTTTCCATCCATGTGTGAGTTTAATTTTTTTATTAAAATCATACCTAGATCTCCCCCTACATCTAAGGTACCTTACCACATGTTGATTAAGGTAAACATAAAAAACCCCTACCCTTTGCCAAGGACTGATGATTTATTTAACCAAATGAAGGGTGTTAGAGTCTTTTCCAAGATATACTTAAGGTCTGGTTACCATCAACTATGCATCAAAGATGAGGACATTCATAAAATTGCATTCAGAAACCAATATAGGCACTATGGATTTATGACTTTACCCTTTGGTTTAACCAATGTACCTGAAACCTTCATGACCCTTATGAACAACATTTTTAGAGATTATTTAGATAAGTTTGTACTAGTTTTTATTGATGATATTTTAATTTATTCAATGTATGAGGTTGAGCATGACCAACACCTTCATCTAGTCCTACAAAGACTAAGACAACATAATTTGTAAGAAATTTTTTCCAAATGTGAATTTTGTGAATCTAAAATTCATTATGTAGGAAAAATAATTTCCAAGGAAGGAATTTCAATTGACCCCACCAAGATTAAATCCATCCAATATTGGCCTTCTCTTTCTAATGTACATGAAGTACAAATCTTCATGGGCTTGGCTAGCTACTACCATCACTTTGTTGAGAATTTTTCATGTGTGATCTACCCTATCACTTCCTTGCATTGCAAGGGAAATAAATTTGAATGGACTCTTTGGTGTGATGAAGATTCTTTTAAACTAAAAGGGCTACTTACTATAGCTCCTATTTTGATCATACCAGACCCAAATGGTAACTTTGAATTTTGGGTTGATGCTTCCAAAGAAGGCTATGGGGGAATTTTGACTCAAGAAGGTAAGGTTATGGCTTATGAGTCATAAAAATTGAAAGAGAATGAAAAGAATTATCCTATGCATGACATGGAACTTGTTATCATTATCCATGTGCTTAAATAATGGAAAAATTTTCTATTTGTAAAACCTTTTCAAGTAAAATCTGATCATAAAAGACTTAAGAATTTATTTTCTCAATAAGACTTAAATGCATACCAATGCAGGTGGCTAGAATTTTTAAGCAATTTTGACATGAACATTTCATATGTCAAAGGCAAGGAGAACCATGTTGTTGATGTACTTAGCATACTCATGTATCTTGATGCCTTGTAAATATTACAAAGAAATTTTAGAAGCATTGTTTTATAACAATAACTTGTTGATATATTCAAACACAAAGTAATTGTAGGTTTGGCTGATGAGCCAGTAATAGAGATATTTAATGATTTTTTTTTACAATAGATGGCCTGATTAGACATAAAGGTAGAATTTATGTCATTGGGATGGGTGACTTGAGAAATTTTATACTTATGGAAGTGCATACAATAACTTATTATGTTCATCTAGTGTGATAAAAATGATGCATTAGCTGAAAAAGATCTAGTTTTTGCTTAAAATGAAGCATGATGTCATTGAATTTATAGTGAAATACTTAGAATGATAGTAGGTTGAAGTTAAGTATTTCCATTTAGGAGGGTTGATATACCCTCATGGTATTACTAAAGATAAGTGTTTGGTGGTCTCACTTGATTTTATTTTAGGGCTACCAAAATCACATAGCAAATATGACACAATCATGGTAGTGATTGATAAAGCAACTAAAATTGGCCACTTTATTACTAAAATTTTGATAGATGATGCATTTATATTTGTAGAATGATTTTTGAAAGAGGTAGTAAGGCTCCATGGCATACCTGAAGTGATCATATCATATCAGGATATACTTTTTACTTCAAGGTTTTGGCATACTTTAACTATAACATTTGGTACAAAGCTAAATTTTAGCTCATCATTTCATCTAGAAATAGACGGGAAAACTAAATGGCTCAACCAAGTGGTTAGAGACATATTGTGCACATATGTAGTGGATTTAGGAAACCAAATGGGAGGATTATCTATATCTAGTTGAATTTACATATAATAATTCTTACCATTTAGCTATAAAGATGGCTCCTTTTGAGGCTTTATATGGATGTAAGTGAAAAACACTTATTGGCTAAGATAGCTTAGAAAATAGGGTAGTTAATAGGATATATTTACTACTATAATATGAAAATAAGATGGAAATAATAAGGTAGAATTTAAAGGAAGCCTCTAATAGATATAAAAGTTATGCAGATCTTAAGATAACCCCATGAGAATTCAGCATAGGGGACAAAGTTTTTATACACATTAGAATACACAAAATTTATATTAAATTTGGTAAGGCTTCCAAATTTGCACCATGATTTTTTAAACCTTTTGACAATGGAAAAGATTAGTAATGTTTCTTAATAACTGGTACTCCCTCCTTCTCTTTCAAGGATTCATGATGTTTTTCATGTTGCATTATTGAGAAAGTATATAATTGGTCCATCTCATGTTTTTTATTAGACTCATTTATATGTCATGGAAGAGGAAAATATCTAGTTAAAACTAGTGAGAATTCTGGAACATCACAACATTGAGCTATGTAATAATGACATATAATAGATTTTGGTGCAATGGGATGCTATAAGTGAAAGAAGCACCACATGGGAAGATGCTCATGTTTTTAAATAACATTATCCTTGGCTTTTTTATTGAGTCTCTATGAGAGATCCTTTCCATTGGGAGGAGGATGTCATGATCCCACATTTTCTCATATAAGCTATTTTTATTACTTTATTACTTGATACTAAACTGCTTAGATGTTGTTTAGTTAGATTATATCATACTTTTTACAGAAGTGTTTGTTGCATACTTATTTTATTCTATTATTTATGATTTTTTGAGCTATATGGATTATTGGATTATGACATAATATATTTATGCCATTTTGGTGACTACAAGTTATCTTTGAACTAGGTAGGTTTGTGAAGGCCGTAATCCCAGAACAATGTTTTTAAGCACATCTATATGATTGGTAGGTATATTATTATTTATTTTCCTTCAAATTACTTTATTTTGTCATTATTTAGCATATATGTTTTTTGGTTGTGGTCCTTATGTATGTTTTGATTGTTATACCTTACCAGTTCTAGTATAAGTTGTTACTGTCATTTTTGTTCATTATTTTCTACTATATATTGTCAGCCACCACCTTTCCAAACTCTTAGCTTCATTCCTTATTCCACCAAGATTCTCAAGTCATTTGTCTTCTCTATAAACCCTGTCGATCTATTTTATTCATACCCCATTGGAAAACCTTATCACACATGCCACCCTAACCCCCTTTGACCTAACATTATTATTTAAGGCTTAAGAATATTTTTTAACCAAATAATGGGTTCATGGTTTGATTTAAACATGGTTTAAATTATTTGATTATATTTTAATAAACCCTCGACTTGGGTCAATGGTTAGCAAAAAAATGCTTTAAGCCTCATTTGATAAGGCAGGTGCTGAGGGTTTAAACGATAAACTATTAGTTCGTTAATCCTTATTAATTAACACTAATCTATTTTTATATTATTTAGGGTAATTATTTGTGATATAGTCTTCTAGAATCATCATTAATGAGATGTTGGTAGGATTTACTTGGGATATGCTACATTTATCTCTCCTTCAGGGAAATTGAATGCGAGTTGATGGAGTATGGGGAAATGGATGGAAAGATATGGGGGAAGGTGGATGAAAGACATAATGTTAGGAATATGGGTATTTTTGGTTGTAAATAGTAAATTAGTTTACCTGGTTTTAATGGTAGGTTGGTCAATTGGAAATACATGATGGTTTTGGGAGGCATCCTTGAGCTTTTTATTCTTCCTAGATTTTCCTACATGGTTTTTCAAGTAATTTTTTTATTTTTGAATTATGGAGTTTATTTGGATTGGGTTGTTATAATGCTAAAAGTATAAAGGTTGCACATGAATCCAAAACTCCTCAGACTTCTTTGTGCATGTGCAGACTGATTGAAATGATATAGAGATATGTTTGTTGCACATAAACTTGCAATATGTGTGTGTGTGTGTGTGTGTGTGTGTGTGTGTGTGTATCATGATAAAAAATGATTTTTTGAATGGATTTTGGGTTAATATCTTTCTTTGGACCATCGTTTTACCTTTTCGGTCTAGGTTCTATGTGTGCCTGAGTTTTCTCATGTCTTAATGCAGTGAATTGATTGGAAAATATCATGTTTATGATCATTACAACTATGTATCATTTCTTTTGAAAGATCATGTTTATATGAGGAAGGCCTTTGGGTTCTTGGGCATCTTTAGGCATACGTGTTTGGGTTTATTTATAAGATGCAACCTAGGATTATAAGGTTCAATTGTTATGATGTATGTTTGATTTCAATTTTTTTTATGACTATTTTACCCCCTACATGCATTGAGAATCCATGTTGTGTTTATTGACCTTGACTATGTTGATTCACTTATGGATATATGTGTTTTTCTGAGCAATTTTATTTGGGTGGTGAATATTTAGTTACTCACAGGACTATGTTACTTTTTTTAATTATGTAAAGGAAATATTTAATCGATTAAGTCATGGGTTTTCCTTTTCAATTAAATTAAATTCTATTACATATATATATATATATATATATATATATATATATATATAGTTTCAATTACTATGCTCCTATGGAATTTGGGTTATCCTTTTTGAACTGTGTTTAGTGTGACATTTTGACTTGGTTTATTTTACGACTTTTGATCAATAGATTCGTTTTGGTTTTATTGATGGTAATGAGGTTTTTAATGTGTGTGTGTGTGTGTGTGTGTGTGTGGGTGTATGTGTATTCTAACAAAATGTTATATTTTTTAGGTGGTTGTGTTTAATTGGATAGCGATCATATTATTTTTAATTGACTATTCATAATATATATCTATAGAGAAATATATGGATATATAGATATAAACATATATCTACTTATGATTTATATGGTTGTGTGTTTAGGTATGATTTGAACCTTTTGTTTTCATCTGATCTGTGGTCTTTGACTTAACTATTGTGTTATTCATCGATGCTTTGATCATAAATCTATTATGTTGATTTATTGAATGTATCAAACTTAATAGTTATTCCATGTAATATTGTGATGATTGAAACTTGACTTAGATGTTTTATATTAGCTTATTTGAATTAATAATTATTATTTCTATTATAATTAAATTATGGTTACGTCCTTTTATTTCCTAATTGGTATATGTATAAATCCATTCCTAGACCAAACCAGAATAGTTACAAGTATATATTGAGGGTGTGGATGTTTAAAGATCGGTCAGGGTATTAGACGAGGTCTAAGAGAGATGAACATAAAAGATATATAATAGATTAATATTTAATCTATTATATATCATTTTAAAATATAAATTAACCATCCCCACCCTTAACATAGACCTCTATGGTTTAAGTATTCATGTCTCACTTTGAAATGTATAAAGGTTATGCATGTGTCTTGTGTGGTCATATACTTGTATAGAGTTTGATGTGCTCAAAATAAATTACCTATTCTTAGTTATCATAAACACTAATCTATTGATGATTGGGGTGGTAAGGGCCATCGATGGAGGGGGCTCATTGGGCTAGTGGGGAAAGATTGTCATAATTAGTTAGTTTATGCTCACCTTCTTCATCGATAACATCACATGGAAGATGGTAACAATGTGTTTGTTAATTTGATTAGATTAAGTTACTAACACTAAATTGATTATCGTAATTATATTGTTGACTCCTAAAAACCTTGTGAATATAATGTCAAATGAATTATCAAGAGGTTAAAATAAATAAGATTAAAGCTTTATAAGGGTACTTTGAAATTGTATTATTTAATCTTATCCATTTTGATTATACTATATGGGAATCATTTTATTATATTATAAATTATAGCATCTAAAATTGGGTTTAAATGACATATTGTTATCATTATACTAAATCTCATAGTTCTCAAAATTTGATGCATAAAATATTTGGTACTAATTGACTATGATTTAAGTAAATATTTCTAGTTATATTATTTCTGGTTTTAAGAAGAATTACTTAGACAAAAATGACAAATGTATTTTTATAAATGATTCCATTTTAAAATATATACTTAGGTTATTATAAGGATTAATAAATATTGCTTTATGATTTTATAAACAAATAAATGGTTACAAACAACTATATAATTCAAGGTGAATATGAATTAATAAAAGCTTGATTGCTCTTGGATTGCATACCATAGTCACTTGGATCTAGAATAATAAAAGTGGCATAATAATTATGAGATACATGGTTACACTTATCTATAATTACATAGCTACATTAGAAGAAATAACCCTTGCAAAAATACATAAAGTTGGGTCATGAGGAAATGGAATAAATACTCACTTTTATCATGAATTTAGACCTATTGGTTGTGGGCAAGGTATGATGTAATTATAAATCATTAATTCTAAATTTATTTATATGATTATAGAATTTGAAACTAATTCATAAGCAATACAACAATGGCCAAGGAATGGATAAATTTTAAATGCTTAATACTTTACTTATTTGCATAATTAACGAAGTCTATAATGCATCCTTAAAAAACAAATAACAATCATTTCATGCTCGATAATATGAAAGTTATGGCCATGCTTATTTTGCTAACATTCTTGGTAGGTTGCCATGGCTGACAAGAAAAGGTTTATAAGATTTTCTTGAGTGGAACCTTTTATTTGGGTTCCACTCATCTTGAAACATGAATAAACTTGCTTGGTTGGTTGGTTGGGCTACCAACATTAAAATTGGTGAAAGTTCTTTATAAAGAACCTTTTATTTCGGTTCCACTCACTTTAATGAATTTTGTTATTTAAATTATTAAAATCTGACTATTGTTTTCGAAATAGTCAAATTAATTATTATCACCTTGATAATTATCTAGGAAATACTTCATGAAAATAAGGAATGATATTTCATAATGAATGTCTAATTTTATGATTGATTACATAAATTATAAGGTAAATCTAATTTAATTGCTTTAAAATATTACACTCTCTTATATAGAATTGGCTATGCCAATTAACAATAGTTGAATAGACTATAGATTAGCATTGATTGAGTGAATAAGCATACATGTTTGATATAAATGATGTACTATATCTTTCCACTCTTATGCTCTTACAATTGCTACTTAAATAATGTTAAACCTACAAGTATGGAGTTAAATCTATTGCTGATTTTGAGTACTTGTGTATTTATGTTTTGTAAATCATTTTGAATACTAGATTAACCGAACCAATAACCTAAGAATCCTTAAATCTAACCTCTTTGGTCAAACCTTTACTTAACCTAGCCATCCTCATGTGGGATTGAAACCCATTGAGGAGAGTGAGGCATTTACCTAGGGTATAGTACCTAGAAATGATTCTCTGAGATCATAATGAGTACCACTTATGACATTTAAGACATAAAATTGTATGCATACACTAATACACCTTAAATCCCATAATCACTCTAAAAAACAACTATTTTCCCCATAGAACCTTTTGTACATACTTACCTCTAGTGAATTGCCTCAACTTCCCTTCCCTTAGTTCCAATCATGTTATTGTGTAGCTTGTTAAATGATTCATTATGTTAGAAAATGGATTTAATACATATCTAAAGTGTACTCTAATAGACAATTACAAATTTTTTTTGGTGTTGTTTCAGAATCTAAGGAACCATCAACTGAAGATCATCCTTTCCTTAGGATTTTACATGATGTGTTTCCAGAGGAATTATTAGGATTAACTCCTAAAATTGAGTTTGATTTCTCTATTGATATCAAACCAGGATCATAACCTTATTCTAAGGCACCATATAGAATAACAACCACTGAATTAGTTGAATTATAGGTACAAATTTAGGAGTTGTTGTCAAAATAATTGATCAAACCAAGTGTGTCACCATGGGGTGTACCATTTGTCTTCGTTAAGAATAAGTACAAAAATCTTCAACTTTACATTGATTATAGAATGATGAATAAAGTGAGCATCAAAAATAGGTATCCACTAGATCAAATATATGATATTTTATATCAAATGTGAGGAGAAATGGTCTTTTATAAAATTGATCTTAGAGATGGATATCATAATTTAATAATAAAAGATGAGGATATTACAAATACAACATTTATAACTTACTATGGGCGTTATGATTTTACAGTGTTACCATTTAGGTTGATGAATACACTTGCAACATTCATGAATCTCATGAGTAGCGTGTTCAGAGATTATGTAGATCACTTTATTTTGGTATTTTTAGATGGAATAATTATATATTATAAGAATGAAGAAGAGAATATTCAACATATAGAACTAGTTTTGTAACATCTACGAAAGTATACATTGTATGGAAAATTATCCAAGTGTGCATTTTTCCAAAATAAAGTGTAGTATCATGGACATATTATCTTAGTGGATGGAATTTTTATTGATCCAACTAAGATAAGAGCCATAATGGAATGGTTGGCACCAAGGAATACCCATGATGTAAGGAGTTCATGGGATTAGCAAGCTATTATAGGAAATTCATTTCAAATTTTTCTAAGATAGCTAATATAATTTCCCCTCTGTAATGCAAGAATCAATGTTTTATCTATTCAAATAAGTATTAAGTAACTTATTTGGAATTGAAAATAAGGCTTACTACAACACTAGTGTTAATAGTTCTTGATCCTAATATTCAATTTTAAGTGATCATAGATGTATCTAGGGATAAACTAGGAGTCCTCATGCATGATGGTGTAGTAGTAGCTTATGAGTCAATGAATCTAAAGCCTTATGAGGTGAATTACACCCCTCATGATCTTGATTTTTTAGTAATTATTCATGATTTATAAGTTTCGAGACATTATTTGTGAAAACCATTTGAGCTAAAGACTAATAACTTGGGACTTAAATACATCTTCACCCAACCAAATTTGAATGCTCATCAGAGATGTTGGTTAGAGTTTTTGTCTGATTATGACTTTGATATCAAAAAAATCAAAGGCAAGGAGAAAAAATTAGTTGATTGCTTCTTTAAAAGTTTTTGGTTTCCATAATACCTAATTTTATCAAGGTGTTGAATTCAAGATGAATTTTGATTAGAACACCAAGCTTGTAGGAATACATTCTAATTTTGTACAAAGAGGAATGCATTCTATTTTTGTTTGTAAGGTATGGACATTAAATAAACCACATAGCAAGTATAGTTATTTCCCTTATATTTATATAGTGATAGATAAGGAATAAATGTATATGTGACTATATAATAATACATAGAGAAACCTGACTAAATTTTTAATGTCTTTATAAGGATCTTGGGCAAGAGAATGTATATGTAGATATAGTTGTAGGGTTCCTTTAAGGAGATACAGGTCTAAAATAAAGAAAAAGACTCTCATTATTATCATGCCAATTTTAATATTTTATAGATACACTCAAATGGATAATTTCCCATAATATATGGAGAATAATAAATAGGTGATATGAACATCAAGGAGATCAAGTACATAATCTTCATTTAGTCAGTTTTAGCATCATGTTATATGTTCCCTAAATCCATTATGATGTTAGTAATTGTTGACATTTGTATAATTTTTATAATGGATCAGATTTCATTTATGTATTCTCAAAGATGTGTGCCAAATGATGGGTAAACTCTATTATCATATTAGTGTAGATTTTCCTTTCATTGATTTCTAGTTTCAGCTTAATTTAATTTTAATTGAATTAAAAAGAACACTAGAATTAGTTATAGGAATTTACAAAGTAACACTAATCAGGAGTAAATGCGGGAAATGAATTTATAGAGGTTTCTAATTAATTTAATTCATTCCTATATTTCCATAGCCAATTTTATTTACTTCAGGGAATTGAGAATTTTAGAATTCATTTAGAAACCTTTTATCCATTTTATAGATCAAATTTGGTATTATAACAGGTGAATATATGGATTAGCTTCAGTTGTTATATATACTTCTATTTATAGTTTTTAAATATCATATTTGGTTTTAATTCTTATATTTGAGTTGATCATGTAGGAATGTTATTGTAAATGGAAATTGGAAGGTCTTCCAATTCCATGAAAGAAGCCAAGATTTTAATAGCCAAGGTTCTATAATCACTAGCTCTCCAAGATCAACATAGATGAAGAAAAACACATGGTCACATTCTATGTGAGATGGTGTTGTGAAAGGAAAAACCATTCTTCTTTGGGAAACATTCAGATAAAATGCAACGTATTTTCAGTAATGCATCTCAAATAGGAATCAGTTGCAGTTCAATTACCAGTCTTACATGGAGGGTATATTGAGGTATGGTTATGGTCTAATTTTATATTAGTATTGACACAATATTATTGGTATTTTTTAACCAGTTGTGTAGCCTTTATATTTTTTATTATTAATCATATTATGGATGCTTATGTCCTTCATGATAGGAATAAGTGAAAAGAATAGTTCCATGGTAAGATATGGAAATGGAAATAATGCATTATTTAGTATTAAACATATTTTTACACTTTGAGTTTTGAGTTCTTAATTGGTTCATAGATTGGTATGTTTCATAGCTTTGTTAAGAATTGTAAGAAGAAAATCAGACTCTTTTTAAAACACCAATATTATGCTATCTAGTACTCAACATGTGCACTTCACAATTTTCAAAGAGGTATGGGTTATTTTTAATGTAACTATGTTTGAACAGTTTTGGTTTAAATATAGATAACCTTTGTGTGGGTTGCTTTGAAACTAAGACAAGCCTTGATTTGAAATTAATTTGAAAGCCTTTTATAAATTTAAAATGGATCATCTAAATCTTGGTAAGATAGATTTGCTAAGATGAGACTTTTTATTCAGTTGATTGAAACCATAAAAAGGGAACAACCCTTATGTATTATATGGTTTAATTGGATAGTTTTGGATAAACATTACTATAGTATTGAATAGTATGATTAGCTTCCATTCTATACATTATTTTTAGAGAATTCTAAACTATTGGATATAGGGAAATATTTTTTTATTAAATCATCTTTGGAAGAATACACACACACACACACACACACACACACACACACACACACACACACACACACGTGTGTGTGTGTGTGTGTGTGTGTGTGTGTATGTATGTATGTATGTATGTATGTATGTTTGTATGTATGTATGTATGTATGGGTTATTTTTAATGTAACTATGTTTGCACAGTTTTGGTTTAAATCTAGATAACCTTTGTGTGGGTTGGTTTGAAACTAAGACAAGCCTTGATTTGAAATTAATTTGAAAGCCTTTTAGAAATTTAAAATGGATCATCTAAATCTTTGTAAGATAGATTTGGTAAGATGAGACTTTTTATTCAGTTGATTGAAACCATAAAAAGGGAACAACTCTTATGTATTATATGGTTTAATTGGATAGTTTTGGATAAACATTACTATAGTATTGAATAGTATGCTTAGCTTCCATTAAATACATTATTTTTAGATAATTCTTAACTATTAGATCTAGGGAAATATTTTTTTATTAAATCATCTTTAGAAGAATACACACACACACACACACACACACACACACACACACATGTATGTATTTTTTTCTATCTCCTATTTCAGACTTCCTTAGGATATGATTTTTGAAACTAACTCAATTTCAATGAGTTGTGGAGGTATGAATTAGGAAGCAATCAAATGGTGAAAGAAACCTATAGATAGGTTCAAAATACTTCACTTTATTCTCACTTTTATATGATATTTGATTATAGTTACTTGTATATTTGTGAGTTGTAAACAAGCTCTTAGTATGGAAATTCTCCAAGTTAACATTGGAGTTTGACAAGTTCAAGAAAAGATTTAATAATTTGATACATGGATCACAATAGTTAAATTTGTTGTTTATAGATACCTTGATTATGATTTGATATGTAATGTGTATTTTGAATTAGTCACCTTAGGATAGAAAAATGTATTGCATATTTTTTATACTATGCATATACATTTATCATTATGGGCAATGTTTATTTGTTATATAATTTCATACTTTTTGTACTCACATGTATGTTTGTTATATACATCATGTGGGAGTAATGTATAAGACCCATAAATGGGTAATGTTTGTAATGTATGTATACATATATGTAGTTATTTATGAATCCCATAGATGTATGTATCATAATGTGATTTCCCTTGTGTAACAAAAAGAAGAATACCTTAACCTTCATGTAGTGCAGGGTTGCGAGAAGCCACCAAATATTAGGACTATTTTGGGTAAATACGTGAGTGTGGTAGAATAGATACAAAGATTATTTTAATATCCATATACATGTTGTAATTAAAGTTAAATAGTTGACTTTTATAGGTTTCTATATGTTAATGTGGTGCAAAGAAATGTTTAGCAGATGTAGTGGAGTGTTTGGACTTTTGGAGACAAAAAGTCTCTTTGTGGGGAGGTTTGATCTAGATAATTTTTTATTATTCATCCTCCTTAGCTTGGAAAAAAGTCAACTATGAAGATCGTAGCTAGTGGATCCCACTTTTATCATGAAGGGGGGCTCTACCACTGAGTATCATAATTATGTGTTTAATTTCATAATTAAACTATTATTTATTTAACATAAAATTATTTTTGTGCTTTTGGTTGTGACATGTGGAAATATGAGGAACAATTGGAAAGGACCATAGGTGGGTCCTCAATCTACCACATGGCCTTCCACCACATCATTACTATTTTTCCAAGCCATAATGCATACCAAGTTTATATTCCAAGTTAAAGAAAAGTCAACTTGAGACCCAAATCATGCCCCAAGCTGAGTTTTATTTTGCATTGGATTGAGTTGGGGTCGAGTCAACTTACCTTCATAATGGAACTAAGTTGGAATCGAGTTGCATGGAGACTAAGTTGGGATCGAGTTGCATTTTCCAACTTAGTCTACTGAATCACCACCAAAACCAACTCACCCTCTAACTCACCATTATTACAACATTCTAACATTTTCCAATACATCAAACAAAGATTTTTTTTGGGTTGAGATCCATTTTTCATCCAAGTTTGTTATTATCTACCAAACATAGCATGGGTTTAAAATTCAAATGCACCATGCAGATATCTGTTAACAAAATGATGTCATACATGGCCACAACCATGGGTTTATATTGTAACAAAAGCCTATTTAAAGTATTGATAATATTATTATCCCATGAATGTGGGAAAATAATCTCTAATTGGTAAATGGTTTTCTGAGATTAGAGATGGGAACCACATTTACTAAGATACCCATTGGATCATAGATGGTGAAAGAGAAGGCATGTTCTATTACAAATGAACTCATAAGGTAAGAGGAGATTGAAATAGTCCTAAATGGGAGGGAATTCATCTATGCATAAAGGCTCTTACATCATGGGTGAATAGTTTTTATAGATCAAGCCATTTTGATGTGGTGGCATTTATTTTGTAAGGCCCGCCTATTTAATCTAAACTATGTATAGAAAAACACAGCTCAAATGGACATCCTCACCAATTTATAATGGCATTACTACTATTCAATGGACCCATGTCTATTTTGGAATCTTGGTTTATGTTAAGGCCATGGGTGTTATAGTATGGAGGATAGCAAACCTGAGCCTAGGTATATTCTTCAATTTTTATGTTAAGCCATTGACCATGAATAGTGTAGGCTTGAGTTTAATCAAGGAATTATGTAAGAACCTTGATGAAGGTAGTTGGTTGGAGATAGATTTCCATTTGACCAAGGCTGGGAGTTTGATGGAGAGAGGAATATTAAGTTAATCTATATTAAATTCCATAGGGATCATGAATAAGCCTAAAATGGTGAGGATGAACCCATTTTGAAAGCCAAATATTAGGTATAAAGCATGACCATGAATGTGATAAGAATGAGTATTGGGTAATCCCAAGATTGTAAATAACAAAAAGGAACCCAATGTTGATGTGTATGTCGAAGCATGGGTTTGTTCAAAAATTCCTATGATCTATTATGCATAACAATACATTATTATTTGGTGTATACATAGTTTGAGATTGGTAAAGTGTGGTCAAGCACATATATATTGTTTTATTTTGTATGGACTTTGGCTAGGGAGAATAAGGATATATGATTGTTTAAACATAAGACACATAGTATCGAGTATACTATGTAAAGGGATGAATGCCTATCATAAAGCCTTTTGACTAGGGGTAAGTGTGTTATTGAAGAGTGATATTTGCAAATTGAGACAAGTTTATAATGGGAAGATGATTATAACATTCAAGGGTTTATTTTTTTCAAGTTCTATTTGTAAGATTGAAAGGGAAATGGATGACAATCTCAAAATTGATAAGAATAATCTATTTGAAATTCTATGATTTTTATAACACCTATTTTTGACAAGGTGTTGAAGTCAAGATGAAGTATTATTGGAATGCCAATCTTAGAGGAACACATTCTAATTTTTTTATGGAGAGGAATGCATTCTATTTTTCTTTGTAAGGTATGGACATTAAATAGACCATGACTGAGTATAGTTATTTCCCTTCTTTTTGTATGGCGATAGACAAGGAAGAAATGTATATGTGACTATGTAATAATACGTAGAGAAACTTGACTATATTTTTAATGTCTCTAAAAGGCTCTTGTCTAAGAGAATTTATATGTAGATATAGTTGTAGGGTTCCTTTAAGGAGTTGCATGTCTAAATTAAAGATAAAGACTCTCCTTATTATTATCATACCCATTTTAAGTGTTTACAGATACACTCAAATGGATAATTTCCCATAGTATATGGAGAAGAATAAATAGGTGCTACAAACTTCAAGGAGATAAAGTAGAAAGTCTTCATTCAGTCAATTTTAACAACACATTATATGTTTCCTAAATCCATTATAATGTAAGTTAGTAATTATTGCCATTTACATCATTTTTATAATGGATCAAATTACAGTTATGTAATCTTGCAGACATAAAACAAATTATGGGTGAACTCCATTATTAGATTTGTGTAGATTTTCCTTTCATTGATTTTTGGTTTCAACTTAATTCAGTTGTAAATGAATTAAAAAGAATACTAGAATTAGTTATAGGAATTTACAAAGTAACACTAATCAGGAGTAAATGTAGGAAATGAATTTACAAAGGTTTATGATTAATCTAATTCATTCCTAGATTTACACAACCAAATTTATTTACTTCAGGGAATTGAGAATTTTAGAATCTATTTATAAACTGTTTATTTAGTTTACAGATCAACTATTATTAGGATTACTTTTAGGGATTGTATGATAATTTTATCACTAGGAGACAAATTATATGATCAGGTTAGGAGATCTTTGTCTAAAATATTTTGAATCATAAGTATAAAGTATATATCTTAGAGAGTGATGTCTTCTACAATACAATAAAATGATGTATGTGCCAGATTGGGAAAATATAAGAAGCAACATGCTAAAGGAATTACACAATGACCCTTATTTAGGGCATCAAAGAGTAACTAAGAACATGTTAGAGATTATACCACTTTATTTCTATAAGGGAATCAATAAATATGTAGTAGACTTTGTGTCATGTTATATGGAATTTCAATCAGTGAAATCTAAACATGTGAATCTAACTAGATTGTTATATCCACATGACATACTAGAGTGAAAATGGTAGGTGATTACTATGGAAATTGATTAAGGATTACCATTATCATGAAATAGACATAACATGATCTTGATTATAATTGATAAAATAACCAAGGTAGTACATTTTATACCAGGTAATTTGATTGATGATGAACCAACTCTTTCAAAGAGAGTCTTAAAAGAAGTGTATTGATTACATGTATTTTCATAGAATATCATATCAGATCATGATCCAATAATGATCTATAGGTTTTGGTTAACTCTATATTTAGTTTTAGGTATATAAGTAAACTCTAACAGTACATATCATCCATAGACTAACAGTCAAACTAAGTCAACTAATTAGGTGTTATAAGATGTTATTTGTGTGTATTGCATGGATCAAAAATACACATGAAAATAATACATTCCATTGATTGAGTTTGCATATAACTGATACTAGTCT
>JARHVA010005402.1:912500-947500 GCA_037957365.1 Torreya grandis
CAGTAAGGAGCACTGAATAGCTATCTACTTGATTTCATATTCTTGATGTATTCCTACCCTAACAAAGTAGAGTACCAATTCATATATGAGCCTAGAGGTACATTTGTGAGAGAACTTGACACTGAACTTAAAAAGCTGATGGTGGATTATAGATTTGAAATAGAGAGGATGGAAGGCTAAAGTCCTTTCACATATGAGAAGAGTAATGGGGAAGAAGGGGATATTTAGGTAAGGTGTAATGGATGGAGACAAGAAGATTGACATCTAGAAGCATAGGCAATAGACTTATAACAAGAGGAAGCATAGAATGATAGAAGATCTAGAACCTAGAAGTGCTAAGAGGACCCATATATAATAAGAAGGGCATGGGAAAGGATATCTTAAAAGGTAACCATGCCTAGAGGAAGGAGTCCTCAAAGCCTTGGAACAAGCTCCACAATTTATGGGTGAATGCTTGGGGTCCCTTTAGAACTTTACCATTGGAGATGCACTTACCCCCTTTAAACCTGTAGTATGAGCTCATGTGCTAGATTCACCAAAGGAAAATATAAGATTGATAATTGACCTAATTTTCAACATGAACTTTAATTTTTTTGAAAATTTAGACCAAAAATTTATAATTAAATAATTCATCCCATATGAAGGGGTAAGTGAAGATACATATAGACTATGAAGCACTAGCCCAACTAGATGGAACCTAAGTGAAAGCACCCCATTTTAGCTAATGATAACTACATATCCTAGGCAACATCTCATAGGAAGTGTCCATGTGTTGTTAATCAGTATTATAATGCCATCATCTTATGTGGCACTAGTAGTAACCACCAAACCAACACCTAACATAGTGGATGGAGGTATTAGAGGAACAACACCAGGACAAGCACCTCAGGCACCAACTACTCCCTAGCCATAGATCTATTATGAGATGGCTATGTACCTATTAGATGATCAAATTATGGATAATTCCATAGACCATGTACTCAAGTGTGAGTTACAATGGCATGGTCAAGGAATAACTCAATCTAAGAACAAGGCAACTCAGTTCCTGATAACCTTATTTGATCACACCAATACTTGGTATAGGAAATTTGATCATAAATATGCTATGGTTGATTATGACACCTTGAAGGGAGACTTCTTAAAGGAGTTTGATATACCTAAGTTTGAGTATCAAAGCATCAATGCACTTAAGGAGATAAACTATGCATTATCAAAAAGTGTGTACTTGTATTATGCTAGATTCAAGAACCTCCTCTCCAAGCTCCCTTATGACATTCACCCTTCCCAAAATGTGTAATGGATCATTGGAGGACTACTAATGCCCTTCAAAAGGGTGCTCTCAATGAAAATATCTATAGACCCTTGGAAAGTTCTTGAAGCTATGCTCAAAGCTGAGGTGGTTGAGAGAACCAATATAGGAATCATCCCATTTATGGAGGCATAAATCACATCTATCACCTTCCAACTATAAAATGTAACCACTAGTTCATCACAAGATGAAAAAAGTTCATTTTGGTACACTAACTACAAAATATAAGGTCATAATTAGAGCAACTACCCTAAGAGGAATGTGTGCATACTACTTCTCAACTTGTAATTTTGTCATGAGGTGCATGATGTTCACAACTACCCCTTTTTATAACATAGTAGTTAGGTTAGCACAACCATGTATTACAAGTTATGTGATGCCTATACTCACAACATAGTTGACTATTAAGTGATTGATCAAATGTGACAAAATAGGGAGAGAGGTGCATGATAGGCAACTACAACACCTAGAGGTTAGATAAATGAAAGAAATGAGGGACATAGTTAGCAGAATATTGTTTATGGAAACCAAATATGCACCAAATGGTGAAGTTGAGGATGTAGTGGAAGAATATTTCCACCATGATTATGATACAAATGTAGGTCGATCAAGCACTATCAGTGTGACTACCTAATGCATCCTATGTGTAGGTATTGATAAGGACAAAATGTGATCAAAGAGTGCCCTAACTTGTACAAAAATATAACCTAAGGAAAAATGGGTGCCAATAGAGGTGCAAGGATGATTAAGCATGAGACTAAGGATAGTATATGGGCTCTAAAGGTACAACCAACACACACAAACCCCATTAAGTTATAAGAAACCAAATGGAGTGGTTTCACCACTCAACTACCAACTATACCAACATAAGAGCTACACCTAAAATATTGAAAACCAAGCTGCACTGAGCACATAGCTTAGCTTGAGCCAACATTTTTACCCTACCTTGATCAAACATATTGAAACTATGTCCTCAAATAATCCATTATCATAACAAAAAACTTATAAGGATAACTTAAATTAGCTAGGGATCTTGAAGCACAGGCTATTACATTATGCAAAAATTAAGATAGCCAAGAGGATAAAGTATAAGAGTTCATATAAATATTTCACCTCCTACAAATACATAGGATGATTCCCCTACTAAAACATCTGCTCCTAGAGTACATATGGAAGAAACCAAATGATGTTTTTGAGCCCCAAGAAATTGAAGTTTTCATGTTGCATATAGAGCAGGTGCATGAAGTGAGGCATACTCAAAATGTAGAGTCTAACCAATAATTATTAGTGAATGCCACCATATGTGGTTGGTATATCTATGAGATATTGATAAAAACCAACATAGAAGTAAATATCCTAACTAAGAATGCATGGGAGAAGATGGGTAGGCCAACCCTAAGAACTTCCCCCATGTATTCTTCATGGCCAACAAGACTCAAGTGCAGCTGATCAAAATTATATAGGTCACCATTTTAGATATTATGGGCACCAAATTCTATATTGAATTTGAGGTTATTAATCTAGCAAAATAGGAAAAATACCCAATGCTTCTAGGAAAGTCTTGGTGTTATGCCAAAAATATAGACATGCAATTCAAGAAGTGACACATGACCTTTGAGAATTATAAGGAAAGGGTAGTAATCCTTATTTAAAGTGACCAAGGACCCCATATGTGGAGAACATTGATCTAGAAGATGAGATCAACCATATTTATAACATCATAGTGTAGGGTATCAAGAATCTCCATCCTTGTAATCAGGGAGTGCTTTTCTGGGAAGATGGGAAGTTAACCTTGGATGACACCAACATCACTTAAAACTAATGGACTAAAGAGGCATATGAGGCCACTGGTCATAGGTGCCACTTTGGGTATGAAAAGGTGCCAATGACCATGAGGATTGACTATGTCCAAATTTATTATTCTATGAAATAATGGGTCACATGTGAGAAGAAAGAAAAGAGGGTAATCTACCTAAGCAAAGGAAAGCTTACAACACTCCCAAAATTTAAGGGAAGTAACCCAATATAAAGTTATGTCAATGACCTTGAAGCATATGTCCCCAAGGAAATAGATAGAATGGGTGCATTTATGTACACCTTAAGGATCACTATTGTATGTTGGATAGAAGCACAAAGATATAAATTTTTGACCTGGCCAGAGGTAATGGTGGCCATGCATAGTATATTTGGGAGGAGTAATGAGAACTTGGATATCTTAGCATACTCTAATGACTCTGACATTATGGTACATATGCACCTATGTGAAGATACATGGGCTAAATGCAGCATGACTACCCCAAGGAATTAATAGGTGCGTGTCTTTTATAGAACTATGAAGACATGGGTTTGAGCATGGTACATGTTCAACAATATGAACTCAGAGATATCCAATTAGGAGGCTCTTTAAGATAATTTTATGCACACCTTCTCCTTTTCCTCATAAAACTTGGAGTTGGTCAAACCACTACAAGTAATATGTCAGGTAGTGTTTGAAGATATGACCATCCTTGAATAGCACTTGAAAGACATGTTTGGAGAAAAGTGGGTGGCACTCCTAACCTTATTAGATAAAAAACACTTAATAGTGACACCAGTGTGGAAGATGATGAAAATTGGAATGAGTGATACTAGAAAATATTGATCACCATGAGAAAGATTATACACTGAGTAGATGATAGTGATCCTAGTGAAGAAGACCCCACTCATATTCACATTAAGACAATAGAGGTAACCTGGTAGGTCAAGGATTCTCACCATGATAAGAACGAGCCATACTACACCCCATTTAGGACCATCAAAGTGGATATTATCATATAATGATAAACAAAGATGGCTACTCTAGGTGGCTACTGGTTTTATATAGAGTTGGCATGAATCATAGACCTCCTAAAGGAATTCTAAAACTTATTCCATGGGATTTGTCAAGATATGAAGGGAATCCACCAATGCCTAGGGAAGATGAGCACAAAGTTAATCAATGTTGCAAGAATAGTCAAAAATTTCCCAAACCAAATGAATCCCAACCTCCATACCAATGTTAAAATAGAGATCAATGTTATGATCATCACAGGGGTCATTTACCCTATGCAATATTTTATGTGGGTGAGCCTAATGGTAATAAGCTTCAAGAAGGATAGGTACATTTGAATCTGCATCAATTATAGAATGTTAAACACCACTTACATCAATAACCCCTTCCCAACTTTGTTTATGAATGAAGTCCTAGAAGGCATGAGAGGCTATGACATCTATACCTCTACTAATGGATTCCCTGGCTACCACCAAGTCCAAATTGAGGAGGAAGAGAATCCTAAAATAACCTTTTATTTTTAATGGGGTTGTTTTGATTATAATTTGATACCCTTTAGACTCAATAATGCACTAACCATGTTATTTAGAGTGGTAATCACTACATTTAATGAATTCATCCACAGGTTCCTCCAAGTATATCTAGATGATTAGACATTGTATAGCCTTATCAAGGACCATTGTGATAACTTATGCCTAATGTTTGATAGGTGAATTAATCTTCAAATATATTTGATCCTAAAAAATCTCATATTCATAACACCATTTGGAACCATACTTGGGCACATCATCTATAAGGATGGTTTACTCATTGATCTAGTAAAGATCACCATCATCGTTTAGTTGAAAACTCCTTCCACATAAAAATATGTTCACACCTTTCTTGGTCATTGTGGATACTATAGAAAATTTATAAGGAGTTATGAAAATATTGTGGTGCCACTATAGGAGCTTGTATGCAAGGATGAACCATTCTACTAGGGATAATTGCTAGAGGATCCCTTCAAAAGCATGAGGCTTAGGTTAGCTAGCATGCATATCTTATAGTTTCCTGATTGGACAATACCTTCTCATGTCCATGTCAATGTTTCTAGATCTATAATTGGCATAATCTTGGTGTAACTTGTCAAAGTCAAAATGGATCATCCCATCTCCTTCATGAGTATGAAGTTGACCTCAACATAGTAGAATTATACAACCATAGAGCATGCTGTGCTTTCTATGGTCTATGCTTTGAAAAAGTTTAGACAATATTTTTTAGTAATCCCATTCATTTTTTTCACTGATCATGAGGTGATTAAATATATTTTAAATAAGCCTATTTTACATGGGTGAATATGTAGATATATAGTTCTATTCCAAGATTTGTAGTTCTCCATTATGGTTAAGCCTAGAAAGTATGACTTAGGGCTAGATCATTTATCCTATATTAATTTTGGTAATGTGGTGGTGCCTATTGAGAATGACATATTAGATGTGAAAATATATAGAGTTCAACACATCCTCAAGGATTTGGTGGAGATCACTACCTTTACAACATATAGAGTTGCACTCCAAACTATGATGAATAAAGAAAAGAAACAACTAATAGTTCATGCCACAACCTTTCAACTCATTAGTAGAGAACTATATAAGATAAGTAGAGATGAAGTGTTATGTTGATGTGTCTTTTAGTATAAAATAAAATCTATCTTGCAAGAGGTACATGATGTCATAGTAGGAGGACATTATATTGGAAATGCAATGGCAAGAAAAGCGTTGTAGTTAGGCTTGTCATGGCCAAGCTTATTTCAAGATGTGAAGAATTACACCAAGGCATGTGATATATGCCATCACATAATAATCCTAATCATTAGGATGAGATGTCATTTATCCCCATTCTTACCTAGGTGTCATTCAAGAAATGAGCCATTGACTATGTTGGTCTAATAACCCCCATAACATATTATATAGGTATAAGGTATATTCTAGAAGCCATATATTATTTCACCAGCTGGGTTGAGGCCATGCCAACAAAATCTTGTATAATTACCATAACCATTTGCTTCATCTAGGAAAACATAATAAGTTTATATGGGTACTTGATTAATCTAACTAGTGATAGGGGCAATCATTTTATCAATAAAATGATGTGCATCCTTCTAAGTATGTGGTGGTTCACCACAAAATGACCACTTATCATCCATAATAAAATGGCATGACTGAGGTAGTTAAAAAAATACTGGGAACATGCCTCATGAAGATATACAATGTTGGGTACAAGGATTGGGATGATTGAGTATCATAAGTACTATAGGCGTATCGCATGACCTATAAGCACTTGAATAAGGCTACACCATTCCAACTGGTGTTTATCACTAAGGTGATCATACTAATGGATTTCTTTGTACCATGATTTTGTATCACATGAATTAGTTAGTTAGATGACCAAGAGTCACTAAAAAAAAGGATGGAGGACTTGGAGTGCTTATATGAGATGCGCATCCAAGCCAAGTGGAGCTAGTAGATTGAAAATGTGTACTAGAAGCTCTGGCACAACAAGCACATAAAGCCCAAGGTTTTGATACAAGGAGAATTCATTTTAATTTATGACTTCAAGTATTTTAAGAACTAAGGGAAACAATAGATAAGGTGGATGGGTCCCTATATCATCCACCACATATTAGAGACAAACATATTCAAGTTATACACATTGATTGGTGAAATACTTCCTGGGCATTTCAATGGAAACATGTTGAAGCCAAATTAACAATAGGATGGAATGTGCACCATGAGAACATTGAATTCTTGGTCACTAGATATTTTGAGATGAGATTACCAAAATAAAAATTGGTACAAGCCATAGGGTTCCTTTTAATTTTTTTGTTCTTTGGTACTAGTGTTAAAAGTAAATAAATGGCACTTTAAGGCCCACTATGAAAATTTTCTAAACTTCACTCATAAATATAACTAGGTGAGTAAAGTGATTGCACCTTTTAAGTACTTCAGGCTAGATACCTATGTTCTAGGTGAGTAAGGATTACTAAATTCAAACAAGAGAAGTGCACAGACCACCATGCAATGGATCCTAGAGGTGGGGCACTTTCAAGCCCTAGCTAGAAGCTCATATGACCTTTCATGCATAAATACAAGCAAATAAGTTGAGACTTTGAATTTTATAAAAGTACCCAAGGTGATACATCTAAGTGGTTGGTGAATGAAAATCACTAGACTCAAGAGGAAGATACATAAAAACCACGTGTATAAGAGATATATTACAATGCTTTTAGTGGCCCAAGTAAGAACCACTTTGACACCTCCACACATAATACTAGTTAGGTGAGTCAAACTCATTTAATTTATAAGAACCTAGGGATAGAAATTCTATGCATAAGGAGGGTGTCATACTTAGACAAAATAGGAGCCAAGTGAAGATGTAAACCAAGATTATGCACAAGAGGAAAAGTGAAGACACACATATGATCATGCACAGAAGAACTGGAAAAGGATGATCAAACATTGGAGAGCTAGTGTAAGGTATTTTTATGGGGTAGGGTAGGCCAAAGTAAAGAAGTATAAAAGAATGACCAATATAAGAATGATTGAAATAGAATCACAATAAGAAGAGATGGAATCAAGGAGGCTAAATCATGCATGTGTGAGGCACTAAATATAGGATACCATAGTAAAGGTGAATTTTGTGCTAAGAGAACAAAGTACAAAGGGGAAATCATCATATATATCTATCATCCACTTATATTTGAGTATAAAGTGATCATTTGAACCATAAGTCACTTCATCGAAATACTGTTAGGATCATTGAATGTCGTGGCAACAAAGGAACAAAGATCCACAATAAATGAGTTGGTGGTAGAATATTTTCATGGATTTCATATAATTTTATGGAGTTAAAGAAATATAAAGACCATTATGCCATTAACACACCTGTATTAAATATGGTAGATGAAAATAAGGTATAAAATGTCACATGGCTGACTAGTTTCTATTACAAACTATGTGTAAACTTGAGACATCAAGAGAGCCAAAGTGAACAAGCAAACCAAAGACATGAAGCATAAAAACCCTACTATATTAGGAATCCAAGAAGCCGTAGGTACCCAAAGTGAATGATTATGATGCTAGAAAAATTATTCTCATGATGAGATTGAATATATGTAAGAAGTAAATTTAAGTAAAAACCAATTGAAAAAAAAAGGAGTTGCTACCACTTGTGAAGATAAAAACTAAAGGTATAAATAAACCTTGAGGTGCTAACCAAAATGTCATGTCAAGTCCTGTATTTTCCCCTAGAGGTCTTGGTAGGGTAAATTGACATTCATTTGCACATACCTATTAGTTAAAGGAGTACAAACATCACACTTTTAGTAATGCATAAGACCTGGTGTCAAATTGGATGGTGGATATAAGAAGCAATACAAAGAAAGGGATAATGCTTTTTGATTTCTCCATTCGAGATAGATTGATAACTTTTAGTAAAAATCAAATATATAAGTTGCCTCACTTTGGGAAACTAGAGGAGCTAGTGTAATTTATTCTATCATGTGTCCATGGTGACCACATATACTTCATGAGGAGGAGCATGAAGATATCATTACTCCTCATTGGAAAGATAACTAGGATCTCAAATGATAGGAAAGACATTTATGAGATGATGCATGATTATAAAGAGGTGGAGTGCATGCCAAATATCTTGAGTTACTATATGGAGGATTGGCATTCCCCATCAAATATTACACAGACCTAGGCATGAGGGGAACTTCATGCCATGTGAGCTAAAAACACTATCCTAGTGGTCATTAGATTGAAATAACAAAAACTTACCTCTACATCGTGTACCATATGGCATAGGTCATGAAGTTCAACATTACCAAGTTTATTGTTAAGGAGCTTGAGAATAACATATAATGTCACATAATAAAGGGAACCTTTAGTTGGGGTTCCATTCCCATCCTAATATTTATGGATGAGATTAGCATACTAATTGGGGATGAGGACAATCTCTATGGGTGTTTCTAGAGAACAATGACTCTCCAAGCCAAAAATATAAGGACTTTAGTTGCCCCAATTCCTTTAATGAAAAGTATAAGATACACATGATGAGATGGTGCAATAAATATATAGAAGCATTTAGGATTAAATTGCATATCCCTTAGGAGCTCCCCAAAATAATGTATGGGATGGAAACCTTTACTATTATGTAAAATTTGTGCATATGTTCTTGTTGTTGGCTATTGGAAACATGTTGGGCTAGATAAATATCCCATACACTTTCTCAAAAAAGTATTTCAAGGATGCATATAGAATAATCTACAATGTGAAACAATTGGATAGTCTAGTGAGGGAATTGGATATAGAGAAAAATAGGTTGTGATTCTAGTTCATGCACCCAAATGGGAAGGCAACAAGGGATGAAGAAGATGAATTAGATCACACTAACATACACCCTCTCCAAGAAGTGACCATACTCAACTACATCCATATGCTTTACTATGAGATGAATACCAAGGGAAGGGCCCTAGCACTAGTACTAAGGAGACTGATGACCCTCTTATTAGGATCAGTGATGATGGCATGCTAGTACCAGCTAAAATAAGGAAGTCTCCCAAGAAGAAGAAATGGGAGAAACTAGAATAAATAGAGGAGCACACAAATTTTAAGATCACCTTAGGTGATGAATCATCTCCATCAGCCTTGATAAAGAAGCATGTAAATTTCATAACAAATAGATATTTGATTTCAAAATATAAGCAAAATAAGTCAAAGTTCCCATCTGTGATGCCCACTATCACCTTGGTAGACATAGAGGTCTAGGAAGAATTAGAGAAGAGGGAAGAAGATGGAAAGGGTCTATTTACTATTCCTAAAGAAGACTCCTCATCTAGTGAGGAAACTTCCCTATCACCCCAAAATGAAGAAGTGTAGAAGGAGCAAGTATGGAATAAGCTTAACTTTAGTGATGTAGACATCTAGAAGGTGAAAGAGATATAGAAGAGCAAAGGCAAAATGCTGAAGGAAGGGAGAGAGAAAGTTAAGGCAAAATAAAAACACCTAGTGGGAAGAGAAATAGATGAAGATCCCAATGTAGTGCAATTACATGAGGTTATCTAAGGAAACATTACTACCATTCTTGGAGAAGTAGGACCATCAAGTGCACAAACCAAAGATGAGTTAAAGTGAAAATGGAAGGGCATGGGCCTAGATTAGGATCACATTGAATTGGCACTAGAGTTACACCATAGAAGAGATGCCATGAGGACCAAGGGCATAACCCAAGTGGAAATTGATAAAGTGGAGGCCCAAGGAGATAATGGTTGAAGAGGATAAAACTTACACAATCATCAAGAAGAGGAAGGAATAAATAAATAAATAAGGACTAGAAAGAGAAGGTTAGGAAGGAAAACAAAGAGAAAAGGGTCACCACAAGTGCAAAAACCATTAAGGAAAAAATAGTACAGGTGTCTAACACCCACCTAGCCCAGTAGATGAAGTTGTATAGTAGGTTCACCCTAGTACTAAAGGTGCACCTAAGGATAAAGAAGGTGATGCTAGCACCTCAAAAGAATAGATAAAGAGGGAAGGGGAAGAACAAGCTAGCACCAAAAAGGGACCTATGGAGGTTCATACCAAGGAGCCATAAGAAGAAGAAGTAGATGAAGGGAATAAGTCTAATTAAAAACCCCTATAGGAAGGAGAAGAAAAAAGATCTGAATAGGATAATAAAATAAGTGAAGAGGTGTAAGAACAGAAGGAGTTGGTCATTGAGAAAGAGGAATTTTAGCCTAACTACTAGGAAATGGTGTAGAAGGGGTTTACCATAGATGAAGACTTCTACATGTTGGAATACATGACCTATAAAGATATAAAAACATTGACACACCATGAAGTGACCTTTACACTTGAATTCTACATGGATGATCCTCATTTTGAGGTACCAGCCAGGGTAATACAAAACACCAAGAATATAGAATAGGGGCATGACTATCAATTGGTAAACCCCTAGGAAATGAACCCTATAAGGTTGGCTAATTCATTACTTAAGATGGCCTCTGAATTAGTGCAAAATAACATCATTAATGATGTTCATGCCACCAAATGAAAATATATTGCACTTAAGGTAGAAGAAGAACTTAGTTCCATGAAGCTCAAGTTCAAGTAATTGGCCGAGTGAATTGAGGAAGAAAAGCCATATATTTTGGATAATATTAAAAAATTTGTTCTATATAAAGTTGATAAGGTGTGTGCATTGGTTGAGTAGATGTTCCCTTAGATGAAACAGGCATAGGAAGAGGAAGAGGACCCTTGTGAATCCCTAAAAAAGGAGCTCAACAAAAATATTTATGAGGTAGAGGACTTCTTCACAAGATTAAAAGAGCATGTAGATGATGTTGATGTAATTTTTTATAACTTTTCCACCTAAGCATCAGTCATTTATGCATGCCTCTAAAAGGCAAAGAGGGAGAAGGATGCATTAATGAAACAAACATTCACTATTAGTAAGGCCAAGTACACATAGATAATGGTGAAGGTAAACACATTGACTACTTAGCTAAAGACCTAGGATTAGGACTTGGAGGAATTATTTTATTCCTTCCAAACAAAATCAAGTGAGTAGGGTGCCATCCTAAATGGTAGGGTCCATAAAACTAAGGAAAAGTTAGAGGCCTTCAGGAAAGAACTTGACAACATGGGCATGACCACACTTGAGGTTGCCTTTATAGAGATAGATAGTGCCATCAAAGAAATAAAGCTCATAATCAAGGGCTTGGAAGACTTCAACATGGAATTATATAAAAGCATGCCTAAATTTTGTGTAGCAAAGGTAATAGAAGTATAGTTTGAGGGTGAACTAACATTTTTGTATGGGGTAATGTTGGGCCCCATTTCATGCTAAGTAATGCATCCACACCAACTCAAAAAACATGTATTCATGAGGAAAGTATGTGTATGGTTGTTATTTTTGTCTTTTAGTGGTGCTAACTGGCTGGTAGCTAACAACTCAAAGAAGCATCAAGAACTAGCTACATGTGATAGTGACTGACCATTAAAAACAAGTGGATCCTTTTAAATCATGCAATATTAGGAATTAGGTGGATGAGATAGTGACTACACATTAAAGTGAATTGTAGTAGAGGTGGTAATACATGTATTTCTAGCATGAGCTCAATAGTCAGCATGTTCCATTCCCCATGAACGTATGACACTCCAAAGCCTATAAAAGAAAGTTGATTGTAGCTAAAAAGGGAAAGGTTAATTAGAGTAGTGTAGGTATTGTGAATTATTACTAGAATATTGTATTAGTCTTAGAATTTGACTTGTGATGCATTTTAATGCTCTCTTTTTTAATGCTCAAGCTTGCCTGTGAGCTTGGACCTTAGTAGCTTATATCAAGCACGTGATCAATTTATATGGACTATGTATGAATTATGGTTTAACATGTTATTGAAGAATGATTTGTGAATCTAGTTAATGGACTAATGGTTTATGTCATTTAATGGTATTGAGTGCATGCTATATTCTACAAAATGTGTGATTGAATCCTTGTGACCTTCCAACCTAGTTCAATCATGGAAGATCTTTGGATGACAATGATTCATGCACCTAGAATATAAAATATGCTAAGTGAAGTTAAGACCCTACACCCCAAATGAAACTAATGACTAAGTGCATGACCATGCCTAAGTCCCTTCACCTAACACAAATTTGGCCCTAAAGTGCCTAAATGACATTAATCTTATGAAACCTAAGGCTCATTCCTATGATTGAACAATCATCATTTCCCTGACCCAAGACCCTTAAGAACTAAGTTGTGCCATGACACAACTAATCCAACACAGACCCTGGTCCCTTCTCTATTTCACTTCAAGTGAGAACATAAGGCTTATGTATATTAATTTCAACACCACCAATTGATAAATATTGAGTTTCATAGGAGTATTCTAGGCCTACATCTTAGTGAAACAAGCCTAAATTTGACCTAGATAACTAGGTAAATGTGTGACTAGGCCCATGACCTAAAATACCTACTTTACTACAACATTTACACTCTAATTTTTTTTGATTTTGTCTTATGCTGATTATTAAAATAGACTTGCCTTATTCTAGAATAATTTTTATAGGCTAATGAATTATTATAAAGATCATGATCTCTATTTGTATAAAATTTTATTTTTCTATGAAAAATGGGGTTATTATAGTTGCTATCAGAGAATTCATTAAATCTATATTAGAATTTATTTATGGAATATGATTTATTAATGAATGTCTAATTTGTCATGATGGTCAAAATTAGAAAAATAAGAAACCCTAAGAATGTGTGTAGTTCTTTAGTTGACAATCATGATTAAGATCAACATGATCCTACTGACATAGAGGTGGAACAAAGTGGGAGCCATGCATCCAATTATGATAATCCTAGACATCAATTTATTAATTAATGAAATGTTATACTAAATGACATTATGGATGCATTACATGGAATACAAGTGCAAATGGAAGGCTTTAGCCAAATATTGACTCACCTATAAAATCTACAAGAGGGAGGGCAAGAAGATAGGATTTATAGTGAGCATCCACCACAATAAGATGTTACAAAGCCTATTATTAAGGAGATAAAGAATCTTCCTTCACCCACCTATTCTAGTGAGATCACTAGTGATGTCATTAATTCATGACTGATTAACATACAAAAGTACTTCACCTTACACAATTTGAGTTCCAATGTTAAATCATGCATCAAAGCTTACTAGATGTTAGGTGATGTAGCTTTGTGGCGGAACCATTTGTGTGCATTGAAAGGATATAATATATGACTATTATTTGGGATGTTTTTTAGAAATAGTTTAGGAAAAGATATTTGAATAATATCTATAAGGAGCATAGAATTATGGAGTTTCATCTACTAAAATAAGGTACTATGTTAGTATCTAAGTATGAAAATAAGTTTTAAGGACTCCTGCATCATGTTTATTACATGTCAAATGAGGAAAAAAAGGTAACTATGTTTAATTTGGGGTTACACAATATACTCATACATGATTTAAATATTACTAACCCAAATACTTTATCTTGTTCTCTTAAAGTAACATATCATGAAAGAAATAATTTTAGAACAAGTACAAAGGAAGGTATAAATCCTTAATACCTCAAATAAATAGTATTTTCAAGAAAAATAACTCAAAAAATTATGATAGAAATAGTTATAACTCTAGAAATAAACTTTTGAATAAAAAGGTGTTTAACTCACATTTTTATGCAAAGAAGGATGCTAGAAACAACAAATAATAGAGGTTGTATGCACCAATCATAGGGAAAAATAGCATTCCACTCTATGTTAAGACTATTGTAACTTATCAGGAATGTGGTGATAACTACTACCATAAGTATTATACTAAGTTGAAGGAGACTTACAAGGTATATGTTGTTGTAGACAATAGAATTTTAGAATTTTAGTCAACACATATTAATATAGGAGGTAAAATTTATGGAATTTCTTTATCTATTTTGATTGATTCAAGAGATACATATAGTTTTATTTATCCTATAAATTCTTTGAAGTGTAAATCAAACCAACTAGACTTAGATAAGGATGGGAGGTAGAGTTTATAACTAGGATAATGGCGGATATCAATGAATACTTAGAGAAAGCTAAGATGAATTTGAGTAGTTTTAAGACTATTATAAACATATTCCTTGCTCCCTTAGGATCTTGTGACATCATTATGGGCATGGATTGGATAAAAGCACACCAAGATATGTTGTAATATTCTATTAAAAGAGTTTATTGCTTGGATGATGAGGGGAACTCTAAAATGATTCAAAGAATCAACAACTCATCTAACCCACAAATTATTTGTGCCATTTAGATTAGAATAATGATTAATAAAGGGAATTAGATTTATTCTCTCAAATTGAATAAGATATCTGAGGAAACAACCACTATACTTCTTGAGTACCAAATTTTTGAAGAGTTCATTGATATTATTTCTAGAAGAGAGACAAGGTTTACCTCACAAGAGGATATTTGACTCTTATATTAATGTAATACCTGGTACATCACCTACATCTAAGGCACCTTACCATATTAACATGGTTTATTTAAGAGAATTAAAAGTAAAACTTCAAGAGCTATTAGATAAGGGGGTGACATGTCCTAGTTTATCACCTTGGGGATCTCTAGTAGTGTTTGTTAAGAACAATGATGTGACACTTTAGTTATAGATTGATTATAAATCAGGAATAAGTATCTGATTCTTAACATAGGTGACCTCTTTGATCAAATGAAAGGAGCTGCTATATTTTTAAATATAGATCTTAGATTGGGATACCACTAAGTCAGCATCAAACATGACGATGTCCAGAAAACTAAATTTAGAACTAGATATGGACATTAAAAAACATTATTCATGCCTGTTGAAATACTAAATGCTCATAATGAATTTATGAATTTTATGAATAGTGTGTTTCAATATTCTATTGATAATTTTGTGATAGTGTTTTTAGATGACATTTTGATCTTTTCCAAGAATGAAGAGGAGCATGAACAACATTTATTGCTAGTTTTGAAACTTTTAATATATCATAATTTGTACATAAAGTTATCAAAATTTTATTTCTTCCAATATAAAATTATTTATTTAGGATATGTGGTTTTGAGGAAGGACTTAAGGTAGATATAGAAAATATCCTAGCCATTAATGAGAGGTCAGCTCTTAAGAATGTAAATGAGGTAAGTAACTTCATGGAAATTTCTCAATATTATAAATATTTGTTCATGATTTTTCAAGAATTACTCATCCAATCACCTTATTTCAAATGCAGGGGAATAAATTTGATTGGTCTCATGCATGTGAAGCAATCTTTCAAGAGATGAAATGTTTGTTGACCATAACTTCATTTTTTACTATATCAAATCCCAACACCAAATTTAAAGTATGGGTAGATGATTTTAAGGTTGTAACTAGATCTATATTGATTGAATATGGAAAGGTAGTTGTCTATGAGTCTAGAAAACTCAAGACCCATGAGTATAACTACCCCACTAATGATCTAGAGATAACTTATGTCATTCATAAATTAAAGTAATGGAAGAATTTTCTATTGGGTAAGCACTTTAAGATTAAATTATATGATCATAGTCTAGTGTACTTATTTAATCAAGATGAGTTGAACACAAGGCAAAGAAGATACCTAGAATATGTTAGTAAATTTGACACCAATATTTATTATTTAAAAAGAAAAAAAATAGAATGTTTTCTGCATTAAATAGGTGAACCTACATTACTTTTCTCTTAGTATTTTATTCTAGTTTTAAAACTTATATGCTTAAGGCACAAGGTCATTATTTGTTCCAAGTTTGATAAATTTGAGATATCAAGTGGTGAATGAAGATCATGTACTACCTCATTATGAACATCTAGGTGTCATTAAAATCACACAAGAGATAAAATAACTATATTTCTAGCCTGGGCCTAATAAATATGTGGTTGCATATGTAGGCAAGTGTTTGGAATGTCAGCATGTAAAAGTTGATCATGGTCATCTTGGAGGTTTACTCTATCTTCATGCCATTATAGAAAGGAAGGGGGTTATGTTATCTATAGATTTCATCATAGGATTACATATGTCTCATAATAGGCATGATTCAATCTTATTTGTGATTGATAAATTCACTAAAGTGGCTCACTTTATTACTAGTCATATCACTGATGAAGCTATCCTTCTTGAAAAAGGTTCACAAAGGAAGCTATATGAATTCATGTTGTACCTAAAGTAATTATCTCATATAGAGATAAGCAATTCACTTCTTGATTTTTTAGACTATGATGGTTTATTTTGGTATGAATCTGAATTTTAGTTTGGCTCATCATCCATAAACATATGGGTAGATTGAATGGCTAAATATGATTGTTGAAGACATGCTGCAAATATATGTTATGGATCAACAATATAAGTGGGAAGAATCCCTACATCTAGTATAATTTTATTATAATTAAAATTACCATTCAATGATAAAGGTAGAACCATTTGAGGTATTAAATGGGAGAAAATGCAGAACACCTTTAGGTTGGAATAACTTGGAAAATTTTGTGTTTTCTAGTCCATGAGTTTAACAAGATTATGATGAGAAAATGTTTATCATTAAAGAAATATTGAAGTCTACCTCTATCAATAGAAAACATATATGGACCTAAATATATCTCATAAATAATTCAAAGTTTTAGATAGACTATTTTCAAGAGTAAGACCTCAAAAAACCTCAATCAAATTTAGCAAAGCTGGTAAGTTATTACCTCATTATGTTGGACCTTTTGACATAATATAAAATATCACACTGATGGATTATTAAGGAAGCATGTTTCAGATCCCTCATATGTTTTAAATTGTGAAAATATTTAGGTGTAGAATGAGGAATTAATTCATTTAGATCCTTTCAATATCCTATCTCAATGCAACATTAAGTTGTGAGAAAAATAAATGCAGCAAACATTGGTCTAATGGGAATAAATGGGAGATAGGAGTGCTACATGGGAAGATGAAAATAGTTTTTGATAGAATTTTAATCATTTATTTTAGCCTATGAGGGTGATAACATCCTTAAAGGAGGGTGGATGGCATGACCACACCTACCCAACACATTGAACTTGATTGAGTATTAGAACTATTTTAATATTATTACATTATGTGGATAATTATTACAAATATTATCTAATGTTTAGAATATTATTTATGGTTTTAAATTAAATTATAATCATTTTTATAATATTTTAGGAGATTATGATACTATTTATTGTTATTAACTATGATTGAATATTATTGATGTCTATGTGGTTTGATTGCAGGTAAGCAACAGATAAGTATAAGATGAAGGTAAAAGTTGTGTGCTCTGTGGTAAGGAAAAAATATGTAGGTAAGCCATAATGGTGATGTAGTGGTGACAAAAACCTTAGATGATCCCTTGTCTTTGTCAGTTTATAATTTAGCTAAATTTTTAGTTGTCAACTAGTTGGTTATGTTGTCATCATTCGTCTTTTATTATTTAAGTCTAGCTCAGCAATTAAATTAAACATTTGATGTGGATGTGGTTCAATCAAATATCAATAATGAAATTAAGTGGAAACAAATGCCACTCTAAGGTCATGAGATTTTTTTCAGTTCTATAATCCTTTTTAAAAAATACCACTTCAGGTTTGGGTACCATTAACTAAAATGGATACCATGAATGGGAAGGGCCAACACATGTCTATTAGTCTGATGTGGGACAAAGGTATTGATTTAATTGGTTTTTGATATAAATTAATGTGTAGTTTTTATATCCCATAAAGGGAATAGTATTTGAATTTTAAATGGGTCATGTTTATGTTCAAACCATAAGTCATGAGAATTAGGTCAAAGAGTGTGGTGATTAAAAGGTATTATAGGATATATCTAACCCTATGTTTCATGTAAATTAAACTTTAAGTTTAATTTGAATTGTAACTCAAACCATAAGATAAAGGCTTAGATCGAGGGTAAAGTAATCATGGTGGTTAAATAAATTAACCACAATTATGATTATGTCATTGACTTGGGAAAATATCACTAGGGTTTTCGTTTATATTTAAAGGAAACTATTCAATGATTTTACATGGAAATGTATTTTTTTTTGCATGAGAAATATTAAACATGAAGGAGGTGTAAATAAATATATTTTTATTTAGGTAGAATGTAAGATAAATTATTCATGTAGGTTTTGCGTGAGGAAATGAATGGGAGTTCCACTTGGTATAAGTCATAGCTTTGATAAATGGAATGGTCACTTCCAAAGGTGGATAGATAAGGTGGAGAAAAAAAAGAAAAAAAAGAAAGGAGGAGTGAGTGACAAATAGAGAGGAGGGAAGGTTTTTATATCCAAGAACTCTTCCCGGTATCACATTACTTGGAGAAAATATGTAATTGTTTCCTTTTACTTGCAATGTGGAATATTTCATGCATTCATTGATATAAATAATGTGGATGGTTTGAAATGGTTTTTATTGAATAAACCTGCATTTTTTTACAAATGGCACTTATTTGATGATACCTAATTGGGTTAGACAACTTAGAATACTCACCCACAGATGATATTGACTAATGAAAAATGTGCAATGCTTATTTATTTAACTAGATCAATAGATTAAGGATTTTATTGGGTTTTGTATTTTCATGTTTTATGCTATAAGCCATGTTTTTGGTTATTTCATTGATTTGTGTGTTAATTTTATTACTATCATTTAAAATTTTAAGTATGATTTATCCTTGAATATTACCAATTGATTGTAAGCCCCTATGTTTTCAGTCAGTATTGCATCACCATTGTGGTTTTATTGGGTACTATTTGGTTGTGTATTTTTTCCTACTTCCATCTGTAATCAATGTTTGGGGTGGATAGGGAAACCTATATATGGTTGGGCTTATATGGATTATGTGGATGGATTTTTGTGGATATCTCTCTCTCTCTCTCTCTATCTCTCTCTCTCTCTCTCTCTCTCTCTCTCTCTCTCTCTCTCTCTCTCTCTCTACTCACTCTCTCTCTCTCTCTCTCTCTCTCTCTCTCTCTCTCTCTCTCTCTCTCTCTCTCTCTCTCTCTCTCTGTCTCTGTCTCTGGGAAGTTTCTTATTTCAAATGCTTGCTAACATAGTGTTTAATACATTTTCTTGTATTTTTTTTCATTTGAATCAATTTTATAGATATAGTTATGTTATTCATTGGTATGTAATATGATTTTAAGTTGTATTGATTTCATTCATATCGAAATGTGATAGTTGTGGGCGATGTGGGATACTATAGAGTAAGTTGGTATTATTAAGGATATTTTATATGTCTTTCATTTGAAAATATATCAAATCTATGAGTTACTTTGAATCTTATATAAATGTGTACTTATTCATATATTTTTTGCATTTGACATGGATGCCAAACATGTATCATAATGCTAGAAACATGGTCTTAATGAACTATAATAAGTTGTAGGGTTTTTGTGTGTTCTTAAATTTGAAGTCTATGGTTTCTAGTATTGTGGTATGTGATGGAATGACAAGTATTTATGTATTGGTATGTATAAATAGTTTCTTTTGTATGCCTTGGTATTTCATATAATTAATTAGTGGTAACATTTCCTTGTAAGTTGTTATGCTAGTATTTTGCATAATTGATAGAGTTGTTAAGTATTCATGTATATTGCTAACATGTATAGGGTTATCATTCCTTATTTTTGGGGAAATAAATAAATATAAGGGTAAGTAAGTATCACCATTATATTGATAAGTATAATGTTTGATTATTTCAAAAGGCATAAGTTTACAGAGATGTAGAGATGATTTAAAGAGATCTAGATCACTCATGTAGTAATTTTAAATGATTATTATATTTTATAAAGATTAGTTGTATTCATGAAGTGTGGTAGTGTTTATGAATTTGTGAGTAAGGTTTGTTTTTATTGATAAAATCTATTACTAGTAGTTTTTACAACTTTTATAGTTAGACCGTGTTCAATCCTAGGGGTTTCATTTTTAAGGAATGATTTTGTTTTGTTTGAGCATTAATTATATTTATGATTGAATCGAAAATTTGATTGAAGTGAATGCCTAAAGTTTTCTATATTAATAGTTGTGGGTAATGTATATTGATGGTATATGTAGGTGAAAATAAACATGAGTAAGTATATGACTTGTTTGTAGTTCCTTATCTATGCATAGTATTTTTATTTGATAGTATAGGTTACATTTACCTTCTGGGTTCAAGATAGAGTTACTAAAATCTTGAATAAGTTTTATACTTTCAAATTGAAATCAATTTAATTTATAGTAATAAGAAATGGTAGAGAGGAATAGTATTTGATTATGAGTTTAATCGGTTGATACATTTATTTGATAGGTATCATTTTTTTACGACCTTTAATATCATTATGAAATTGATAGTTACTATTGTAATGTATGATGGTGTGTTAATGACTATTAGTGTGGTTCATTACAAGGTTCAATGTTTATAATAATTAGAGTGTTGAAACCATTAAGGTAATAAACTTAAATGATTCAAGTTTTGGTATGGCCTTGATTATTTATGGTAGGATAAAGGGAATTAACATAAAATAGTATTAGTGATAATATCTATAGGTTTGAAACAACCCAAAAAAATATTTAAGAATTATTAAAAGAGTGCATTTAAGATAACATTTTGGTCTCAAAACTTCACTTGATGAAGCAAGTGGTATTCATATAGTGTACCTACATATGTGAAACTATGTAATGTATATAGAGAGGGGTATAATAGTAGAATAAATCATAGAATAGTGAATAGTGGTTTAGTGCCATATGCATAAGAATGAGGAGTTGGGTAGATGAGAACTAGTATAAATAAAGGGGTAAATGATAATGTAAGGCATCTAAGCAAATATATCAATTAGAGTATTACTCTAATAAGGAGGTAGCCCCCTTGAAGTGGTAAGTGATTCATGGTGATTCATTCCATAAAATGAAAAATATATCAACATATGTGTTATTTTATTTATATGAGTATTATTATCTATTTTAGCATATATGTTATTAACATATGGTATCAAAGTCCTTTCTAGGGCTATTTTTGTGATCTTTATCTTAGGAATATTTTTAATCTTTGTTGCATCTTGGAATTTTTTAATAGCATATTTTGGAGCTTTATTACATCTTAGAGGTTTTCAAAAATAGATCTACATAATACAATTGTATATTTTCATTTTTTCCCTCAAAATTATGAATATTCATCTTCAAACTACTCTCAATTGGTAATGATTTATGCCAAACAATTTCAAATTTTTATGTACCTCATTTATAAATTTTGAAAAATTTTTGAATTTTGAATTTTATTTTATTAGTTTGAAAGTTATCACAGTTTTTATAACTGAGTATGAAAAGAAAAAAATGACTAATTTTCTATATCTTACTCTTAGACTATAGAAAATCATGTCAAACCATTTCTAAGTTTTGCATGCCTCGTTTCCATATTTCCATAAAATTTTATATTTTTGAGTTTTGGTTAGTAGTTTAAAAGTTATCACAAATTTAGTAATTGTTACATTATTTTTAAAAAAATCAAAATATTGGTCGTATTGTAAAGGTTGCATTTTTTATTGAAACTGACATCCACTCATCTAGTTAACATGGATATACCCATTTTATATAGTGATAATTTGACTAGTGTATTAATTCAAGTTTGATAAACTACTATAGTTAGGTAATATTAGACTGAGTTTGAAACATTAACAAATGATATCTCTACTACACTCTTCATTCATTGCTTCATTATTAGACTTCAAGATAAGATTTGAGTAGAGCTTCAAATGTGGCAACCACAATGCATGATGGAAACCATGGGATTAGTTAAGCTCGTAGAAGATTGAATATACTATGATCATGATGAGACACCTTTTTATTGGTCTTTCATCCTTGAACAACATAAAATATTTAGGTCATCAACAAACCAAACATTGATTTTATTTTGGATGCACCTCAGTAGGTTTTAGATGAGCCCATTTAGAAAATCACCATACTTAAGTAGCCCCCTAATGAGCCCAAGCTGACAATAATATATCCCATGTAGGGAACTGAGTCTTCCAATTCCTCAAATAATAGTGCTAAGGGGGATGGCATGTTGGCTCACCAAGAAGCTTCTTTTTTACACCCTTGTTTTAAATTTGAGGTGATGATTATCAAGCTTTGACTTTCAGTGATCGACTCTAACCTCATGTTTAAAGATAACGTTACTCCATCCATTGATATCTATGCACTTCACCCTCATGTTGTATTTTTTAAGTTCATATTATCATTTAACATGATCACATCCCACCCTAGAGGAAGAATTGGAAGCCTAAATGAATGCATGGTTGGGACTCTATTTGGTGAATGTCCTATTTTATTATGTAATTCTTGTCATGTTTTGAGGTTGAATTTTTTTTAAGGGGGGTGGAATCTAATGAAACTAAAGAGGGGTATACTATTAGAATATTTATTGAATTATAGTTTAACACCACATGCATAAGAATGAGGAGTTGGGTAGATGAGAACTAGTATAAATAAAGGGGTATGTGATAGTGTAAGGTATCCAATCAAATATATAAATTAGAGTATTACTCTAATAAAGAGGTAAACCCCTCAATGTGACAAGTGATTCGAAGTGATTCCTTCCATAAAAATAATAATATATCAATATATGTAGTATTTTAGTTATATTAGTGTTATTAATTATTTAATATATAGGTTATTAACAAACTAGAACCAAAGGAGGTGATCAAATATAATTAACTAGGGGTAATTACTCACAAAGGATGTTATGGGGAAGTGGGTTACCCAAAGGATGGTTTATGGGTCTTGGGGCATATCAATGTATTCATACATGGATAGGTTCTGAGCACCATATATGGCACTCATTATTCCACATAGGACCATTTCTATGTCCTTAGCCCTTGTTGAGTATCTTCTCACCTCAATGGGTTTTAGTTCCACTCACAGGTGGTTAAACATTTGATTTCAAACTAACCATAAGGGATAACTTATACACCCAAAATTATCATTGGGTTATAATATTACTATAAAATAAGAACAAGATATAATATTTATAAATAGGTATGATGACAAACATGCCAATCATACATGGAAACTAGTAGTTAATTTAAAGACATATATTATGTTGAATTCTACATAAGCATATGACATATTTTTTTTCTACTTAAAATAAGTAAAACCATAAAATATAATAAAAACTAAGGCATAATAGGCCATAAATTCAAGTGCTACCACTCAAGGCTTTCAACCCTCTCATGGTGTAAGGTCACTGGACTCTAGCCAATAATTTCCTTGCATTCTCAAGCTCCCTAATTAATGAGAATGAATTCCACTACTTACATGAATGAAAAATGATATGACTATGATAATTTTCATTATTTAGAAAATAATGGTAGACCATAAAAAAAATATAAAATTATATAATATTAATAAATAACCAATGCATTAAAATCAATAAAGGATAAATTATTGTAATCAAAGGTATATGGCAGCCAATAGTTTATTCCTTTATTCATTGATTATTTAATAAATTTTAAGGTTAAAAGTAAAGGATAATTATCATTCCATGTAACTTTAACTTCATTAATTTTCAGCAATGTATTTACCTAGAAGTCTATTAATAGCAATGAACAACTATCTCATTAACTTTCCTATAACAAGGAGTTCATTAACAAAGAAATCCATCATCACACCAAATCTTTCCAAGTAAGATCCAATATAATAGATTAATATTTTATAGGTATGATAAATTATAAATTAGGCATTCATGAAATAGGTCTTAAAGTGAACCAAAAATTGGAAGTACATAAGCAACAAACGTTTTTGCATAATTGAATATATGCCAGATTCATATAATCAACAAGTGTCTTATACAAAATAAAATTCCAACTGAGTTCCAATTGAGTGGAACCCAAATAAAAAATTCCATTTAATTAACTCTAAAAAAATAATTATTTGATCGCATCATGACATAGCAATGCAATCAATTCCATCCAACATTAAAAATTGATAGCATACTCAGCATATAGGAATATAGTTTAACATGTATACATTTAACTATTATTCACTTATATAAGAATCATGTAAGGGAGAGTGCATCACTCAAAAATTATATTCCATAATGCAAGTATTAAAAAATAACTTCTTTCAACAACATATTGACCTTTCATTACATAATTTAATTTTACTTATTTATGTACTAGGAAACCCTTAGCATGGCAATAACACTGAGAATTTTATTCCTTTTCTGTAAGGTAACTAATGTTGGAGCTTAAAGAAAAAAAATAAACAATAATGGATTGTTTAACCACAACATTCATACCTTTTATACATACCCATATAGGTCTAATGTATACAAGAGATAGTTCCATTTATTTTTTCTGCATAGGCTTGGCAACAAAATCGGTTGAACTTGTTCATATATACCATATACAAGTTGAAAACATCTATAGCGATCTCTATATTCTTAATATACCATTTGAAACCAAATAAAATAATAATTTTATGTATTCATGCTATCCCAAGAGTTAATTCTAATGTATACAAAAGAACTATATACATACGTACATACATACATATAAATATATATATATATATATATATATATATATATATATATATATATATAGACATACACACATGTATATGTGTATGTGTGTGTGTATGTATGTATGTATGTATACACATACACACAAATATATATATATATATATATATATATATATATAAACACACACACACACTTTTGTGTGTGTGTATGTGTGTGTCTATATATATATATATATAGGAAATAGTTAGATAACTCTTCAATGGCTATCCATTCAAGTTAATATTCTAACTTTCTAACAATTCAAACCAACATACTCATGTGTGCTTAAAATACCAAAATAAGCGATCTATTTGCCTAAATAAATCTCTACCCTACCATGATTAATCATACCAAGAGAATATATATATGTTTTATAAGGATACACAAGGAATTAATGCCACACTAAAGCATGCATAAAATGATTTACAAACTATTACCATAATGATTTAGTATACTAATATAACATTGGTAATGATAATAAACTAACACTCTAGGATACAAACTTGAGTACATATATAGATGATTAAATTTAGAAAGTATAAGTGGACCTTGACTTTTTACCATGTCTCAGCATCATGAGCTTCGTACTTATTTCTCCATGGAAATCCATTTTCAATAACAAGGTTAGCATACCATAATCATTACCTATAAATAAGCTAATATTAAATGAAAATAAATTATAAATGCATCTACTAATCATGCCATATAAAAGAAATATAAAAACTAATCTAAGAAGCGTATAAACATTACATAATAAAATATTACCAATTACATCACACCTATCCATGAAATCATTTAGGAATGTGAGAAGCTGAAAGATATAATGAAATTACATTAGTAAAAGCACTACAAGAGGTGCTTATTTATACAACAATAAGTGAGATTATATCTCCTAATCTATAAGGGATTATGACTCACAATATAACTAACTACACATAAGAAATACCAAACTTAGCTAACCTATGTTACATGTTAATCAAAGGTGTAAATTACCTTGAGACATTTATTATAAATATTCTAGGATAAATTAATTACTCTAATATTCCCACCCTTAATTGATCATAACCTAAAGAGAAGAGAGATAATTTATGAATGCCTTAAACTTATCATGTGCAAGTGCCTTCATGAAGACATTTGTACACTGATCCTCAGTGGGGAAATATTGGAGTTATATGCTGGGATACTAAACATGTTCATATATGAAATTAATATGAACCTCTATGTGCTTGGTTCTCTCATGAAACACTAGATTATGAATAAGATTTAGACCACCCTAATTGTCATACTTCATAAATATAGGTTGAGTCTATGGAGCTCCAAGTCCTAAAAGAATGGGATGCATCCATATCACTTCACCAAAAGATCCTACTATATCATGATATTCTACCTTTGTGAAAGATATAGAAACATAATTATACTTCTTACTTCCACATGAAATCAGACTAGATCCTAGAAAGAACTTAGCCCCAAAAATGGATTTCCTGTCATCAATATAAATTGTATGATCCACATCCATGTATTCTATCAATAATATATTGTCATTCTTCTTGTACTCTAGGCCATACTCAATTATACCTCTGATGTACCTCGATACCCATTTTTGTACTTTCTAATGTGTCACCTTTGGTTCCTGCATGAATTGAGAAAGATAGCATATATCATAGCTAATATTTGGCTTAGTATATGTCAAGTAAATGAGACTCCCAATCAAAAATGAATAGAGAGTTGCATTTACTTCTAGTGATGTATTTGTATGACACAACTAAATTATTGTCTCCATAGGTGTTGCAATAGGCTTGTTATCCATCATCTTGAATTTGTTGAGTAATGTCTTGGTATACTTCATCTATGAAATAAAAATTTAATGTTACTTCTCCCATAGCTCCAAACAAGACAATAATGTAGTATCCCAAGATCTGTCATATTGAATGATTTTTTAAGATCATTCTTAGTTTCATCAATCATCTTGATTGTACTACTAGTGATCACTATATCATCGACATAAAAAATCACTATAACAACCTCACCCCCATGTTTTTTGAAGTAGAGGTTAGGATCATATGGACTCCTATTCAATCCATTTTATATGATATGATGATCAATATTGATGTACTAGGCTTTGGGAGCCTATTTTAGCCCGTAAAGATACTTGATAAGCCTACACAAATTTTGTTCTTAATCATGTACCATAAATCCTTTAGGTTGAGTCATGTAGATTTACTCATTAAAATATCCATTGAGAAAGGCACCTTTTATGTCCATTTGATGCATTTTCCATCCAAACTATGAATCCATAGAAAAAGCAATTCTAATAGTCTTTATCTTAATTATGGGAGCAAAAGTCTCTCCATAGTCAATGACTTCTTTTTTAGCATGCCCTTTTGTAACAAGCTTTACCTTGTAATTATAAATACTACCATATACTGTGTACTTGGTCTTAAAGACCCATTTTCATCCTATAGGCTTCTTCCCTAGTGGAAGATCAATAAACTTCTAAGTTAGTCTTTATTAGTGAGTTATATTCTACATCTATGGCATCTATCCAAGGTCTCGATTGTAGAGCTTCTATTAATATAGAGGGATCATATATTTCTTGAAAAAAACTCATAAAGGATATATTAACCTCTTCTATATGCATGATTCAATTCCTTGGTCTTGAAGTGGATGTATTTATTACTTCATTCAAGTTAACATCTCGTATAGTACTTGTATACCACTTGGGCATATGTTGAGCTATAGGTGGTCGTGTTGGAGGTCCTATTTGACTATTTTCCTTTTCACCTTCACCATCACTATCTAAAAACATTATAGTATTGTTTCCTATATCAATTTCTTATGTATAAGGTGGATTGACTCCACTCTTTTCATCAAAAACTACATATCTATTTATTAGAACCTTCTTTATTTCTAAATCAAGGAGTTTATATGCCTTTGATTGTGTATTATATCCCACAAAAATACATTCCTTTATTTTCTTATCCAAATTCTTGCTTTTCATATTAGGAAGATGCACGTAATCCTTGAAATAAAAAAAATGAAGGTGAGGAACCTTTAGTTTATTCCCTGTCCAAGCTTAATGTGGTGTGATTCTATCAAAAGCTTTAGTGGGTGACATGTTCAACAAGTAGACTGTAGTGTGACAAGATTCTACCCAATATGTATTAGGCAATTTTGCATCATCAACCATGTGAAAAAATTCCATAATGACCCTACTATACAATATTTCAACTCCATTATAATGAGGTGAATATGGAGCTATCAATTTCCAACTTATTCCATTCAAATTGAGATAGAGTGATAATTCTTTACTAGTGAATTCCCCCATGATCTGAGTGGAGGGTCTTGATTTTCCTACCAGTTTCATTTTTAATGATGGCATTGAGTTGTTTGAAGAATTCAAAAGATCAATCCTTTATCTTCAATAGCTATACCCACATTTTTTGTGAGTAATCATCAATAATAATATAAAAGTATTTTTACCCTCTGAGATTAGGAGCAAAATGTCTGCAAAGATCGGTGTGCACCAAGTCCAACATACCAAGTGATTGATACTCAATATTTCCAAAGGGAGATCTTCTTTGTTTTCCATCTAAGCAATAGATACATACATCATAATATTCCTTGAGTTTGTGAAGACCATGAACCATATCATGTCTTTAAAATTGTACCAAATAACCATAACTCAAGTGACCATATCTTCTGTGCCATAAATTACCTAGTTCTATATCTTTGACCAAAAGTGCTTGCTGATCATTTTGAATAAAATCAAACTAAAACATTTTTCCAATGTTATAATCCTTGGTAATCACTTTGAAATGCCTATATATGTATTAGATTTGGAAAAATGTATGATCATTTTGGTGATCAAATTCAACCATGAGGTTTTGGTCAAGTAGATAATTAACAAATAACATAATTTTTGTAAGTCTTGGAACATAGAGAACATTTGAAATGTTTCAATTTATATTTCCATGTTTATGGTTGATGTTACCACTAAATTTTACTATACATGAGGTATCATCTCAAAGTGAAACATGTCACTTTGTTATTACTTTTGTCAAAGTAGAAAACCATTATTTTCTCCCTATCATCTATCTAGTTTCCCCTGAATGAACATACCAAATTACACTTGGATGATTGTTAAACTCATGTGTTTGAGTAGATAAACCATATTCCTCATTTTAAGAGTCTTTATCTTTAGTAAAATAGCCATGTTGTTTAGGCTTGGAATTTTTTTGTTTCCACTTTATTTGTTGTTGTGGTTGTTTCCTTTATATTTGTGGTGAATTATTGGAAGAGGGCTTCTTGGTTGATGAACCCTTTTTAAATGTATTATACCAATATTGTTTTAAGTCATATCCCTATCTTCCACAAATTATACATGATTTAAAAGAATGTGATTTTTTCCCTTATTGTATTTGTTGATTATTCTAATTTGGAGATTTCTTTGGACCTTTCATGGGTTTCTTACCCTTTTTATTTGATGTGAGTGCATGCTTATCATCTGCTTCCTCTAAATTATGCAAAAAATCCTCTTGTTGTAATAAAATTTCCAATGCCTCAAAGGTTGGTTTTTTTCCTATGATATTTAAAGTTGTCACAAAGATCCTATATGATGGTGGGTAAGTACTCTAAGGACTATAGGAACCAAAGAATAATCTATCACTAATTCACCTAAATATTGAAATGAATCCTACAAAGTTACAACCCTTTTAAGGAATGCTTCTACTTTTTCATCTAATTTGAGATTGAGAGTGTGAAATTAGATTTGAAAATTTAAGATTTTATTTTTCTTCTTAGCTTCATATATATTTTTAAGCTTATTCCAAGAATATTTTACAGTTGTATCACTTTGGATATGAGGTTTTACCTCATTTGAAACTCCAAACATGATTATTAACGTAGCCTTTTTATTAGCTTTGTCAAATTTCTATTAGTAGTCAACATTTGTTGCATGTCTAACCCATGTGCCATCTACCACTAACCAAATATCTTCAAACTCAAGATGGGTTTGTACTTTTGTTTTTCATGATATGTAATTATCACCACAAACCAATTATGTGTTGGGGAAGATAAATCTATGTACTAAACTAGACATTGTGAATAGTAAGTTACGTATGACAAATTACAAATGTGTTGTTTAAGTATGGAAATGAAATGTGTAAAATATTCAAAAATGCATACACAAACAGAGAAAATAACATGCCAACACAAAAAATGACATCAAACTCCACCGAAAATGTGTCCAAAAATGCAATGAAAAAATGAGGGAACTAGATGTCAATCTCAGCCAAAATACATCTTAGGAGTTTACAATTTTCATGTTACAAGATGATTTGAGGTTTAGGTGAGAAAATATTCCCTTGCCCTTTGTGATTCAAAGCAATTATGATAAAATGATAGCCTATCTTAGCAATTTACAAGTGAAAAAGAGACTCTTGGGATAAAAAATGATTTTTTCCTTACAATTTGCAATCTTTGACTACTATTTAGGAGTTTTGTACCAATTGATTTACAACACAAGTCAAAATATACTCTATTTCTATCCTTTTTATTTGGCCTTCAAGGCAATAGAATTGTTTTTAAAATAATATTTATCTAAATTCCTTACCACTCTCCTGCTTTGTAATAAAATTTATTGTCAATATTTTGTGAATAAAATATCATTATGTGACATTTTCATCAAATAAACATAATTGAAAACCATAACATCTACCAAACTGAAAATGAAGACCTGTACCTTTAAAATTATTATTATGGAAAAAATTGTAAGAGCTAGAGTAGATTGTTTTGACATTTAGGAGGTAGAGAGGACTATCAAACTATGGATGTTGAGTGGCTTAATGGTGGGCCATCGATATGCTTATATGAAAAGAACAAAATGGTGGTTTAAGAGGATTGATCTACTAGACTAACACCATTTAATGGATGTGGGAGAGCTAAGGATGGATCCATATAAGAGTAGAGGATTTATGGGGTCATTGCTAAAGTTGGGCAACATAGAAAGAATATTATGATCTACTATGAGAAGAAGGTTGATGCAAAATAAATGGACATAAATGACTATTAGTAGTGGTTGGAGATGAAAATCAACATGATTAGGGAAAGCCAAATTATTGTGTAAAGATTGATCATGTGAATTAAAATAGGACTAAGTATGAGAAATTGACTAAACCAAGACTGAATATTACACTGATTCAAGGCCTATCAATGTCAAGATCACCAATATGAGTCACATGGATTTAAATATATATCAAGCCTGGTTAGGGTAGCCAAGAGGGATAATGAATAATCTATAGTGTGGATAGTTTGGTAGGAGCTGTTAGACTTTTTCTAAGATATAAAACTCTAACACCTTACAATGATCAATGCCAACTATAAAGATTGTTATCTAACTTGCTTTATAACTTCCTATGAGTTGGGTGACACCATTGAATATTTATTCTCTATTGACTATGATAAACATCAATTCAATTGATCCAATGATGTTAAATTATATCTAAGATGGTCGTATCAAGATATTTAATAATCTCAAACAAAATAACTGAGATTAAATTAAATTTGAATATCAATTATGTGACATTTTCATCAAATCAACATAATTGAAATCCATATCCTCTACCAATTTAAAAACTAAGACTTGTACCTTTAAACTTATTATATGGTAGCTATGTAAGAGCTAGAGTAGATTGTTTTGACATTTAGGAGGTAGAGAGGACTATCGACCTATGGATGTTGAGTGGCTTAGTGGTGGGCCATTGATATGATTATATGAAAAGAATAAAATGGTGGTTTAGGAGGATTGATATATTGGGTTGACACCATTTAATGGATGTGGGAGAGCTGAGGATGTAGCTATATGAGAGTAGAGAATTTATGGGGTCATTACTAATGTTGGGCAACATAGAAATAATATTATGATATACTACAAGAAGGTCGATGCAAAATAAATGAACATAATTGACTATTAGTAGTGGTTTGAGATAAAACTCAACATGATCAGGTAAAGCTAAATTATTGTGTGAAGATTAATCATGACCATTTAAGTAGGGTTGAGTTTGAGAAATTGACTGAGCCAAGATTAAATATTACATTTATTCAAGGCCTATCAATGTCAAGATCACCAATATGAGTCACATGGCTTTAAATGTATATCAAGCTTGGGTAGGACAGTCGAGAAAGATAATGAATAATTATATAGTGTGGATAGTTTGGCCATAGTTACTAGATTTTTTCTAAGATATAAAACTCTAACACCTTACAATGATCAATGCCAAATATAAAGACCACTAGTTGACTTGCTTTGCAACTTCTTATGAGTTAGGTGACACTGTTGAAGATTTATTCTCTATTGACTGTGATAACCATCGATTAAATTAATCCAATGATAATAAATTATATCTAAGATGGTCATATGAATATATTTAAGAATCTCAAAAAAAAAAATCAGATTGAATTAAATCTAAATATCAATTCTACTTGTGTGAGTTTTAAGATAAAATGTGTAAATATGTATAGATCTAAAAATGAACAATTGGATTCAAACCCTATCCAAAATTTTAATAATAAATTCCAAGAAGAATACAAATAATGCTTTCAAAAACCTAAAATTATTACTTGAATTGATGCAAATTACGTCATGAAATTTGTAAAACACAAAAAAAATTCCTTCAACACAACTATTTTCCTTCGACAAAATTAGCTAGAATTCTGACAGTGTTTTAGCTTAAGATGGAAAACATTGGAGTAGCGTGTCATATATAAGGATTGCATTAACTTTTATCTCAATCTCCACTAAATCTCTAATTCTTTAAAAACCTCCTCAAGATAACCCACTTTAACACCAAATTAAATATGAAATGAAATTGCATTAGCAAAAGCACTAAAAGAGGTGGTTATTTATAAAAAATTAAGTGAGATTATATGATTTAATATGTAAGGGATTATGACTCATAATATAATTAAATACAAATAGGAAATACCAAACTTAGTTAAACTATGTTACATGTCAATCAAACTTGTAAACTACCTCAACACATTTATTAAAAATATATTAGGATAAATTAGTTATTATAAGAGTAACATGAAACCAAATCAGATAAACCCTCCTAACTAGTCCTATGAGCCCAACCATTGGTGGCCATTACCACTGCATCCATCAATTAGATGGTGGTTTTGGATACCAGAGTCAAGAAGGAATTCTCAGCAAGGTAGGATTCTCATACCATTGGATGAATCAACATAATAGAAAATGTAAAATAGGTAAGTAACAATCATAAACCTTTCTAACGTGAGATATAAATAACCAAACATGGCATTGTTATAAATTGAGAGTGAGGATATCCACTTCAAATTGATCGAAGGATATAACAATGGATTTAACAACTAAATCCATGTCCATATCATTTAGAAAAACCAACATGGAAAACCTCTAAGTTTATGGCTAACCCATAACATCCCATATACCAATCTATATCCCATGCATATAATCATATAGATCATAACTTAGTCATTTAGGCCTAGTCTAGGAATGGTTACATAGTAGTAAAAAAATCAAATAATCATAAATAAGGTATGGATAGAAACACATAACTCAACAAGTTATACATAGCTAAGCCACATTCTATTAGGGTTCAAAAATTATACTAGACCATCACAAATAATCTTGTCAACATGTTCATTTTGACCTCAGCCATACAAAAATTTCCAAAGCAACAAACAATGATTCCAACAATCATTTAAATTATAAATCAATTTAAGTCATGAATCTATCTATGGGATTCATGGAATCATCATGAGGTCTCAGAACCTCATATGATTTCCCCAAATCTTAAAAAATGATTTAAAATGTTTTAATAAAATAATAGACCTAAATATGGTCTTATTCTACAAGACAAGGCCCCTATTTTAGATTATTGATTCTATAAATCATTCACCCATATTCACATCATTTCAATAGTAATTAAAAACACACAAAAAACCTCAATGAAAACATAATTCAATCACAATAGATTGTACCATTCAAGGTAATAATCTGAGGGTCTCCAAAATGAAAAACACAAATATACATACATACACACACACACACACACACACACACACACACACACACAGATATATATATATATATATATGTATATATATATATATATGTATATATATATATATATATATATATATGTATATATATATATATATATATCTCAAGCCATAAACATGAACATGCAAAAGATCATCCATTTAAAAATGTAGACATATAATTACGAAGGAATCAAGTTGTTTAAGAGGGAACATAAATGACCCATTCATCTCAAGGACCCAATTAATGTTTCATTCTAGTAGGACCCATTAAAAAAATGTCAAAATTATGCATTTTAAAATAAAATGAATATAAACTAATTTGAAATCCATGTTTCATGAATAAATTAAAAATATTAATCATGTACTTTATAACATAGGGTATGGTGATCCAACTAGGCAAATTATCAAGTTGAAATAACCCTCAATGAAACACAATGGCATGCAATCATGTACATAAAGGTTTAGGGTTTTATAAAATCAAATTCCTCTATTAAATAGTAGCAAAAACATACAAACTTATAGCTATACCAAACCCACAACCTTCCTCATAAGGAATAGGGTCAATGATATACATAGTCAAATTATATCATAATAGTGTGTGTGTGTGTGTGTGTGTGTGTGTGTGTGTCTATATATATATATATATATATATATATATATA
>JARHVA010005402.1:952500-970000 GCA_037957365.1 Torreya grandis
TTAAATGGATACTCAATCTAAGAATTGATCATTATATGTTAATATCCCACGGCCATCATATGGAGCTCATGGTGCACAACCCAAATCAATTGGGTGGTTACTTTGTGCAAAGGGGAGAAGTGGGTTTTTAGCCTACATGAAACTCCACTCTCTAGCGATTACCAGATATAATCATCATGGTTGAATTTTTATTTTCACCCTAAACCTCCTAATTAAATCAATCTTAAATATTAGATGCATTATGTGGGATCAAATTAAAAAACATCCTTACTATACCTTGGCAATTCTTTAGTTAATAAAAGCTAATTCCTGAAGGAAAATACATCACAAGGTGGTTCATGATCACATCACATCAAAACATATACATATAATGATGTTATTATCAAGGTAAATATGTAGGTTCACATTACACACACACAAAATAGTGAAGTTACAAGTTTGTATGATTAATAATATCAACAAGAAGTAAAGTGTTTACACAACATATAATAATTTACATGCACTGAAGTAACACAGTAATATGTCACACTTTTGGGTCCAAAGGTTTGGTAAATTTTTCAAGATATTTTCACATCACACCACTTAAACACATAGGTAAGTGAAGTACAAGGGTCCATGGTCCTCATTAGTCTACCCGATGTCCAAAAGTCATCTAAGATGGCATAGATATCCAACATCTAACATCATGATTAGTTTTGAGGATCTCAATTTCATCAACACCTTCTTTCAAGGAATGGTGTGTTCCAAAACAGTCTATAAATCTATATTCATGGTTCGTGGGAAATTACCAACAAGGTTCATGCTTCATGGATTAGTTGGATAATGTTATCTACTAACAATAAGATATCCCCAAAAATTATTCACTTGCCCAAGCAAGTAAGTCATATTCACCAACTAGGACCTCTAGGATTAAGTTACATATTTGGACCTCACAAGGGTATTATGCCCCAATAATCATAAGATGGGCCACCCATGCAAGCCATCTATGATCACCAATCATGGTTTCATAATTCAAACAACGAGCTCTATCACTATTTTTCCAACTGACTAATTTCAACAAGTCAAAGGTTAATTAATGATGTTTGCTTTAACATAACATAATCTTGAGAAAGCATGAATGTAGACAAATCTCCAGGCGAATATTATATCCTCATCATGGAAATTATAGTTTCCATAACTATGATATAGATTCAATCACAAAAGGCTTCCTCATGGATGATTTTTGTGTGTGTGTGTGTGTGTGTGTGTGTGTGTGTGTGTGTGTGTGTGTGTGTGTGTGTGTGTGTGTGTGTGTGTGTGTGTGTGTGTGTGTGTGTGTGTGTGTGTGTGTGTGTGTGTGTGTATCATGATCATCATGACATCCTCATGGATGCCAAAAACAAATTCAAAATTAAATGATCATCACATAGACATGAGACATAATTAGGAGCATCACAACCTCTTTATGGAATTAAAACACACACTATATACACAATATTTTTAACTTTTATCAAATATTGAGGCTTTACATCTTGTAATAAACCATCAAGACTCAATATCTTTGAGTGCATGTCCTAATGGGTGCATTGGGAAAGGCTTGGGTAGACCTTTGTTGATTTTTAGGATTGTTTTCCCTTATTTTCACACCATTACCAATCCAACCAACTCCTAAAACCATTCCCTAATCTATTTCTCCTCACTTTCATACTCCTTAAATATTTTTTCTCTTTCCATCCCTCTTTTCCTCACCTTAGTACCATTTTTTTAGTGATATATATTTGGTCAAATAGGTTGACCTTGTATAGTTTTCATTGATTTTCATTTAGGAGTTAGTTTAGCCTTTGGAGAACCTAGCTTAGGACTCAGTGAATAATTGTCTAGAATGATACTAGGTCAACCTTATCGGCCAACACATTTAGAACGGTTTATGTAAATATATTCCTATAAATAGAAGATCATTTCATCATTATTTCAATATTCAATCAATAGTTATTATTCAATCACATTTCTTTACAATACGTTTCTCCACCATTCTACTTGAGGAGTCTTAACTTAGGGTTTCTATTTGCAAAATATAATCTTGTGGATAAGTTTTTAATTCTTTGGACTTTCTTAGTGATCCTTATAAGCCCCAAAAACCTCTTGTGAAGACCCTTTACCAAAGGGAGATATTGAGTCTTGATGGTTTCATATTTAGGTAAATATTCTCTAACATTGATGCTCTCATTAGTAGATAAAAGTAGCAAAAGATTGGCTTTGAATAATATTATTCTTCATATTCCATGTATTAGGGTCTTACATTTACTTATCATAATATTGATTCTCTTATACATGTTTTTATTATTTACTAACCCCTCATGTTGTGCCATAAGATTTCCTGAGTAGTAGATTAGATTTACTTTTCTTATTATTAAAATAGGTGAAATATCAAAACCTAAGACCCCTTTAGGGTTATTGCATGATTGTGTTATACTGGAGGCTTTGGAACCCTCTTTATCATGGTGTATTATGATAAATTACCCTATAACTGGGTCTAATACATACCCATATTGGTCATACTCTCACTTAACAAACCTATTCCCAATTAGAAGTGTAGGTATGCTCTATCTTCTTTGAGATAGGATTTATTTATAGACATGATGCATTTAGGATTGCATACATTCTGGTGAACCCAATGTGAACTAACCCTTGTATTATTTATTCAATTTTTTCTTTATTTTATCATATATTTTCCATACTTGGTTGATTACGCCAACCCTATTCTAACTTTTATGCATGGGTTTAACACATAGTTGCATCCATATGACCTTGTTCTTTCTATGCAGGTTCTTTTTCAAGTACATGCTACTAGATTAACTTAGTCAACCCAATACACTTTTTAACCTTAAGACTTCTAGTTCAGACTACTAAGTCGACCCAATCAAACATATACATTTTAAAGCATCCTATTTAACATACTAGGTTGACCCAGTTAACCTTATACATTTTATGCATGTAGCAATGGGCTTTTGCAAAGCTATATTGACCCAGTTGACCCTGTTATCATAATTTTCAAGCATTTATCAAGGTTATTTGATAAAAATTTCACTCCTCTACATATTTATATCCACCAAGGTTCCTTTTTATCCTTTCTCTCTTTTGTTATGATATTTTTTTCATAGTTTGTAGTCTTTAAAACTACGCTTGTATAGTCAACTAGATCGACCCTATCGACCTAGTTCTATATTATGTGTGGTATTTGGATAACTATTTTGACTCTATCAACCTTGTTCATTTTCAAACCTTGATTCTATAGTACAGAGGTGACATTGTCTACCCTAATCTATATTATATGCATATAATGTTGATTGTATCGACACCATACCTTATTTCAAACTTGGAATTAACCTTTATATGCTAGTAATTATCTCAAAATTTCATTTGTTATTATTTTCATGCTTATAATAGGATAGTATAATTAGGTGGTTTTTAGTTTATATTTATGCACATAGGACCAAATCATAAAATCATTAACAAAACTTTAACAATTGTCTACCCAATGCCAACCTACTTGGATTTCATCACCAAGGGAGAAGCCAACTTGGTTTTTTGGCCAAGTATAAACATTTGGTTAATGGTATATTTTGGATAAGCACCCAACACTCTTATCTCTATAGTGTGTGAAGTGAGGGGGTAGACCCTAATACCAAACTTGTACCATTACTAATATAGATCCCTTTCAATCCAAACTTCATAAAAATATCCTTATATTTATTTCTAGTTCCTTACTTACAAAAAACTTCCCATCACATTTCAATCTACATTCTAATAATCTAACAAAATTTACGTTGACTAGCTAGTTAGCTTTTATTTTTCATAGTTGATTCCTTGCTCTTTGCTCAGTTTTATTTTATATTGTAAAAATTTGCATTATTCAGTTTTGGTGCAAGATTATGTGTTGTGTGACTCAATTGGATCAACCTCATTAATATAATTGATTTTTTTTCCTTTATTTCTTACTTTTATAAGTACTTGAAATATTATTTTTATTACATAGTCTTTTCAGTCGACACAACTTGTTATAGATTTTTATGATTTTCCCTATCTATTGTACTAGGTCAACCTAGTCTACCCTGTATACTTTTCCAACCTCTATTTACTATGTTACGTTGACCTATTCAACCCTATACTCTTTTCAGACCCTATTCCCTATGATAGGTTGACCCAATCAACCCTATGCTAATTTTTGCCTTCCTTATTTGTTGATCCAATTCACTATCCTTCTTTATTAGCATTATGTTTATTTCTTTTCATTCATAACGAAGACTCCTATAAAAATATTCTTGGATAGATTTAATCCATTTACATACTATATGGGATGTTCATTTATTCCTCTCTTTTATTCCCAAGAGTACCATCTCTCTTAGGGCACCTTTTCCCCTCCATCTATGACTTGTAACATGGTGTAAGTCATACCTCAATATGAAGTTGATGGGACTGATATTTTTTATACTTACCAAGATACTTCTCATCTAAAAAAATTTCAAACTAATGTGGGATAAATTGAGATAAATTTTAAATTAATAATACCACTCATAATCCATCTTCTAATAACCTTCCCCATAACACCAATCTAGGTAATGTGCCTACCAACACCAACCCACCTCCTGATACAACTCAGCTTCTTACCCAAGTTATTAAAAAAATGAACATAATTCAATACTCTAACACTAATAAAATTATGAAACATCAATGACAACTGATTAATATGGCTAACCAACCTCCAACTATCTATCCTCAAGCTAATCCCAATTATATTCCTCCACCTCTTAAAGATGCCTTAGGCAATGTTGTTCCTCAACCCATAATGAATAACAAAATTATTCAAACTATTAAAAATGAGACTTAACCCCCTATATTATATCCATTGATAGTGGTCACATATCTCCAACTATCAAATATGATGGGAGTAAATACCCTGCTTCATTTGTCAAATCCTTTGACAACCTTTATAAAGAGTGGATCCAAACTGATACCTCTACCACAACTAAACTTTTAGTCAAAACCTCTATAGGTGATGTATTATAATGGTACAACCAATCACCCCAATATTATATTTGGATACTTTCAAATTTTGTTAATCCCTTAGTTAAATAATTTTAACACAATGATCTTCCAAAAAATTATCTTATCCACTTCGTCAATGCTATACAATCTCCCACTGAATCAGCCGATGAATTTATCAAAATATGGAAATCATTGGCCCATAAAACTAACCATAAAATGACTAATGATAACTTTTTTAAAGTCTTTATAACTACCTTTAATCCTTCTCTTTAATATAAGGTTTGAACCTTTGCTCCTCAAACACCTAATAAAGTTCTTGACCAAGCTAAACATCAAGATTTTCTCATGAAGCAATTCAAACCTAATCTTTAAAATTTTAAAATGATTTTTTAAAACATATACCAATGATATCACTATTAATACTCTATAAATCAAACAAGGAGTTTCAAAATTTTATATTCTTTCATGTTCTCACACACCTCTCTCGGTTCAACAAATGAAATAATTTTTACCACCCTTTAAGCCTTTCCTTTATCCTAATAGTCCTCCCAAATGGCTTGACCCTAATCTATTTTGTCGGTTCCATGATAACATTAGTCATTCCCATGAATCTTGTATAAGGCTTACTAAATTTTTTATTTTCTATATGCTTGATGATTCATTTAATCATGAATCCATGATCAACCTTCATCGTCAAGAGTACGTTGTTTCTTCTCCAAAATGACAAGCTTTCAAACATTATAATTATAATAACCAAAAATATTTTTCCACAACCAACAATCAACCTAATACCAAGGATGTTTATGCCATTGATGTCAATTATGAATAATATTCTAACAATTCTCAATATGTTAACAGTACAAAGGTTAATTATTGTTGCAGACCAACTCACAATGATCCTATTACCAAACCCAAGAATCCATTTTTAAAAGAACAACTTCTTAAATACACTACCACCACTAATCTTGTTTTGGAATCCCATGAAGAACTACTTCCTCCTTCCAATACTCCAACCACATTTATTCCTTCAAAATCTGCTTTACCTCCTAAACCTTATGTTGGTTCTCTAATCTCATCAGAACATTCTTGAGAAACTCAATTATATGCCTTGTAGGATTCCACTTAGGGACTTGGTTTATACTTCCACTTATCATCACAAATTCCTCATGCAACAACTCCAAGAAATTAAAGATCCATCATCTATTGATGAAGAACCACATTCTATTGAATCTCAACCTACCAATGTGAATACCATTAAAATTATGTGTCCCTTTTCCAGGTCTTCCATTGAATTCATTGAACAGGACATGATCAATGATGAAATTCATTTTTGTGCTGATGATCTGTGACTTTTCATTAAAATATCCATTAATACTACCCTTATCCATAAATTTATAGTTGATGAAGGTTCCAATATTAATATAAAATCTTTATGGCTTATATAATAACTTGGCTATATCAAGTATCATCTTAAGCAAACCCATATCACTTGTCATGGTTTCGATAAGACAAATCAAAAGCCACTTGGTTATATTTGGCTTCCATTAACCATTGGAATTTAAACCATTAAAACTAAGCTTATTGTCCTTTATTTACCCTTATTTTAAAAAATAATCCTTAGTTTCCCATGGACTCATTGAATGAGGGCCATTGCTTCTTCTAGTAGCCAATGCATTGAATTCTTACATAATGAAAAACAATATAATCATGAGGTTGATCCCAACCCATGGAGCATTCAACTTCCTAATCCCAAATACCAATGTCATATTCCTACAATTCCTAATATCAATAATTCTCCTTTACCTAAGTTCATCAATATGAATATTTATTTACAAGTTACTTTTATGAATTCTGATGATGATGAACCTAATGATTTGCAACATATGTTTAATACTACTAAGCTACCTCCCTACATTTTAGAGTGGTTTCCTCATTATCTATTACCAAGAGACCATAATATTCCTCATATTGATTAGATTACTTATTTTCCCCCTCCATATAATGTTCAATAACCTTATTTACCTAAATATGCCTTCACTTGCAATGAATTTGGAGTGGCCAAATTATTTCAAGATCCTCTCATCATGTCTCCTCATTCATATAGTAATATCAAGATTTCACCTTCTAAAACTCCCCTGACTCTCAAGAATGCATAATTTCTCCAAAATATGATGATAATTATGTAATGGTCCAAGCTCAATCTCAAGACTTGGATGTCCAACATTATTAGAAAACATTATCTCAAATTCATGATATTAATTAGGATGTGCATACCATTTCTATGGATCGTGACTTAGTTCCTAAGGTTCATGTGCTTCCTACCATTTCTCCACTTATTAATACTCCTTGGGTGGTAGAGAAAATTACACCTTCTAAACCTTTAAAAATTCCTTCATCTCCTTTATCACCTATCAATCCAATCATTGCATCTAATCCTTCTCTCATTACTAAAACCATCAACACTCCAATCTCTTTTGATCCATATACTTCTCTTACACTTGAGATTACACTAAATACCAAGGTAACTAATGTTAATCAAGATATATTTTGAGTATGATCTCCATGATAATCAAATTTTATATCTCAAAGTAGATATTGAGTATTATGGTCCTCTTCTCACCTTGCCTAGTGATGAATTTATTCTTGAAATACTTCATGCTTGAGAATTTTAACTTCCTTGGCAACATCATAAACCTAGGAATTTTAATACTAAAACCCCTTGTTTCAACAACTTCATTGCTAGCATTGATTGTAAAACTAATCTTATTTTTGCCTTACCTAATGTACCATACCATTTCGAAGAGGGAAATTATATGCTTATCTAAGCAACCACTCACACTGAATATGGTACTCCATCCTATCCTTTAATGATTATAGTATCTCATGAACTCTCACCTAATGAAAATGATAATTTTAGATTATTATTTGATAAGTATTATGAGGTTTTTATTGATATTATGAGGACATGCTTGGTATTGACCCTATCATTATGGTGCATAACATTATTACTTATCATGATGCCAAGAATATGCATCAAAAGCAAACAAAATTTCCACATGAGATTTCTACCTTATGTAATAAGGAAATCATCAAATTATGTGATGCTAAATTTATCAAACTAGTGGACTATTTTGAATGAGTTTCTTACATTGTCCTTGTTCAAAAAAAGGTCACTATAGTCATTCACATTTGTATTGATTTCCATAATCGTAACCTTGCTTGTCCCAAGGACAAATTCCATTTACCTTTAATATATACTATTATTGATTCCATAGCTAGTTACAAAATGTTATATCTTACAAAGGGCTTCTAGGGATACAATCAGATTCACATTACCCTCAAAGACTAACATAATACTACTTTCATCATATAATGGGGCACCTATTACTATGTCAAAATGCCCTTCAGTCTTAAAAATACTAGAGCCACTTACCAATCAGCAATGACTCACATCTTTCATGATCTTATCAAAAAAATTATTGAAACCTATGTTGATCTCATTGATAAACCCAAAAGTTGTTAGACTCATCTATCAGATCTTGCTATCATTTTTGATTTCCTTTCTAAATATTGAGTTAGATTAAATCCTTACAAATGTGTCTTTAGTATCACATCTAGAAAATTGTTAGGATTCCTAGTTTCTATCTGTGGTATCTATGTTGAACCTTTTAAGATTAGTGTTATCATCAACATGCACATTCCTCATTCCATTTATAACATTCATACTTAGGAAAACTTCAAGCAATTTGATGATTTGTCCTTGAAATGGCTTATCACATTCACTCCATCAATTCTCTCCTCAAAAAAGGTATGTCTTGAGAATGGATAAACCCTTGTCAAAAATATTTTGATAACATGAAATATTCATTGCTTTACCCACCTACACTTTGTCTTCCTTAAAATAATTGACCCTTGATTCTATATACTTCTTTGAAACCTATATCAGTTGGGAAAATGCTTACCCAATATGATGATAACAAAAGAGAGTATGTTATCTATTACATTAGCTAAGGCCTCATTGATTATGAAACATGTTATACCAAAATTGAATGTTATTGTCTCACCATCTATGTCATAGCTAAAAAGTTATGGCATTACATATTTCACTAGACTAATTATGTCATCATTCATTCTAAGCCCCTTTGTAACTTCTTCTCCAAAGCCTTTCTTCCTAGAGATAGAATTCAAAAATGGATGGTCCTCCTTATGGAATTTGATCTATATATCATCAATAAAAAGTAGTGAAAGGGCAAGTCATAACTGATCAACTTACTATAGCTCATGTACCAACTACTTGTCCCTTACAAGATGCTCTTCTAGATAATAATATCCTTTACATTTTAGGTCTTTACCAATCTATTTATCTTAAAGATTATTTTCATAACTTTACCACTGATCTTGAAGAAAATAATCTTGATGAATCTTCTCCTCTTTCCAATAATACTAAATCTAAATTAGTTATTGAGGAGCTTCCTAAAATTAATGTTGACGTACATGAGGATAATTAGACCCTTCACTTTGATGGTGTTAAATGCCTTCAAAGAACTTGGGTAGGTTGCATTATTAGCAATCCTCTTAGTAAAATCATTCCTTTACCTTTTTTGCTTCACATTTGATGTCACCAAAAATATGATCATGTATGAATCTCTCATTTTAGGCATGAGAGATGCTCCTAACTTAAAAATTAAATACCTAAATACTTTAGGTGATTCTCAACTTATTTAGTGCCAAGTCAATGGTGATTATCAATGCAAAAGTAAAAATATCAATACTTATCATCAAATTATAACTATTATTTCTAAGTATTTCACCTCTTTCACTATTGAGCCTAGTCCTAGAGATCAAAATTTCATTGTTGATTCTCTTATTTCCTTAACATATATCTTTTATCCCCACCAAGTTCTTTTTTATCCTAATTTTCTTATCTAGATAATAAAATCTCCATCCTCTACTCAACCACTAGATTCAGTTATCTACCACATCGATGTTGTTACCCTTCAACAAATACCATGGTATCAAGACATTATTCATTTCTTAGAGTATCAAACTTATCCTCCTAAATTAGACTCTCATGAAAATACATGCATTGATAAATAAGATTTAAAGTATGTATTTAGAGACAACATCCTTTATTATCATAATGTTGAAGTTACCTTGCTTTGTTGTGTTATGTAAAATTAGTTCCCTCATCTTCTTTAATGATTACATGGGAAATTTGTGGTGGCCACATAGTGGACAAGCTATGTCATGCGAAATCCTATGTATGGGTTACTTTTGTCCTACTCTTGATAAGGATGTGTTTAAATTCACTAGAAAGTGTACTCCTTGTCAACTTCATGTTAATCTAATTCATTCAGCTTTAATTTAACTTTGAACTATCGAATCTCCTTAGTAATTTTTCACATGGGTATTTGATCTCATTGGTAAATTACCTTGCTCTAAAGATGGGCATGTTTTTATTATCATGGCTACTAAATATTTTACCAAATGGGTTTAATCCATTACTCTTGTTAATGTCACCAATCTTTCCATTTCTAAATTTATTCTTAACCAAATAGTTTACCATTTTGGTGTTCCACACACCATAATTTCTTATAATGGTGGTAATTTCAAAAATAAACATGTTAAACAACTTTTTGCTAAATTCAAAATCAGTAACAAATTTTTATGCCTTATCATCCAAAATACAATGTTCAAGCTGAGGAAACTAACATAATTCTAAATAAAATCCTCCAAAATATAATTAGTGAAACCCACACACATTGGCATCTTGATCTTTATCTTGCTCTTTGAGCCTATTGAACTAGCATATGTATTGCTATTGGGGTAACACCATTCTTGCTAGTTTAGGGTTCTGAATAAGTTTTCCCATTAGATGTTGAGATTCCCTCTCTCTATATATATATTCATGGTATTATTACCCATGAATAATAATTTAAATCTCACCTTAATTCCCTTGATCTCCTCAATGAATATCATCTTTTTGCCTTACAACATAACCGCCAATACAATGCTTGTATTACCAAACAAGATGATAAACATATAAAAATATTTACTTTTCATGTTGGTAATATTGTCCTTAAATTAGACTAAACCCATGATAAATAAGGTAAATATGCCCAAAAATGGTGGGGCTGATATTTAGTCAAAGATATTCTTGGTCCAAGTACTTATTACCTTCAAATCAATGAGGGTCATGTTTTCAATGAACCCATTAATTCATAATTTCTTACAAAGTATTTTGCCTAAACATTTCCTTCTTTACATGCTTTATACATATATCTATCTAACATGTTTTATAGGATACTTACATGGGTGTCTCCCTCTACAGTAATTCCTTATTTTTCATAAACCTTTAGTCCTTACTATTTGGTTTTTTGGTTTCTCCTTTCCTCTCATGAATTGCATTGTAAAACTATGGATAGGACCCAATGTTCCTCATGATGTACCATAGTTTTATTTATGTTCATACTCTTTTTACACACTTTTTGGCATCCCTTGTATTTATCTTTTATGATTTGTATTGTAAAACTACAGATATGACTCGGTCTTCCTCACAAAATACCATCTTCTTCTCAATTATTTTACATGCTTTTTGGCACCCTCGTGGGTTCCTATTTTATGAGTTTTAATGTAAGACCATGGATAGGACATGGCCTTCCTTATAAAATTACCATCTTGTTATTCTTTTTATAAGAAAAATATTATTGATCTCAACTTTATATTTTATTTCTTTTGGTAGATGTAATTTGCATAACAATCTTTGTGAATATGTTTTCTTTCATTTACCTCATTCTTATGATAAGGAATCATAATTTTTATTCATTGTATCCCTTTTTTTACCCTTTTTCACATTTTTTGCAATTTGAATTAATTCAAATTGTTTCATGTGTCATTCCTCTTGATTTACTTTCCTTTCACCCCACATTAGATAAAACAAGATTGATGTCAAGATAGAACTTTTATTTTACCTATAGTTATGAGAATCTTAGACCTTGTGTTCTTTCAAGTTCACTCTCTTAGAAACCAAATCTTAAGCATTCAAATGAAAGTCATATTTATCACCCATGTTTAGTTTTCCAAATCCATATGGAGGAGGAATAGAAAAATCCATCAAAAAAGTTAGAAGCCAAATCATTTGAAACAAAATGCAATAATATATAAAAGTCAACATACAAATCTCAAAAGTTAATATCACACCAAAAGACATGATTGAAAGAACATCTCTTATCTCTAATAAAATATCAAAAGCCATAGTTGGCCTCAAATAAAATCAAGGTCCATTGGGGTGTGGTAGGCCAGTAGATTGGAATAGGATAATTCAACAAACTCTATGGTTCTACCAACTTTCTCATGCAAATACCCAATCTTCATAATAGACTGATCGCTGTGTAAGGGGTCCTAAGGAATGAAGAACACATTTTATTAAGGTAGGTCCATTTTAATTTTCATGCATATAGTCTTCATGGCATGATCTATATACTTAATCTGTTGACCTAAGACTTATGTAGCTAAGAGAAGCTCTTCAATTTCCTTAAGATGAAAAGTCCTTTTATTTTGACAAACCTAATTTGAGTATTCTAACTTTGATAAATAGTTCCTCTACGTTATTTTTTCCTTCATTCTCCCCTCCACCCATTTCATTTCCCCCCTTGATAAGAAAATTATGATTCAAATTTATTTTCCCTCTTCTCTAGTTCCTTCTTCTTCACCTCTTAAAAACAAGATAACACTACTTTGTTTCAATTTTATCTATCCTTAGAGCACAACATGTTTTAGAAAGTATGGATTACCTTTATTTATACCATAGAATTACATTTCTCAACTTTTTTTACTTAATTTTTCCTTATTTTATTTATTAAATTATCTTATTATTATGGACACTTGAGTTTATACCTTTTTTCAATTATTGAGTGAGGTTGGTTTATTACTTATCACTTGATAATATTGTTTCCATTTTTATGCACCTTTTTTCATTGATGAGTGAGATAAGGATTGTTACTTCTCACTGATCAATGTAATTTTACCATTTTATTTCTATTTTTTACATTTAATTTTTTATTACCATCCTTTTTTACATGTATCCTTAGTTTGACTTGGTGAGTTTGCCTTTCTTACTTAAGGTTTACTTGTTTGAATGTTTTGGTCTTTATTAGCCTTATCTTTTTAGTTACCTGATTTATTCTTCCTTTTGACTTGGAAATTTTGTCTAACATAACACTTGTCACCCTGACTTTCCAAATTCCCAAGTATATCCCATCCTCATAGCACCATTTATCTTGGTTTTCTTGTGTTTGTTTATTTTTGCTCTTTAGTTTGGTATTATTAGGTTTGTTGAAAGCAGTCTTTGCACATTACAAAATAAAAACTAAAAATACAACAAACAATCATTCAATAGTAAAGGTAAGTCAAGGTATGCATCACATTTACTTTTTAATCATTTAATTTTTAGTTTTTTAATTTTCAATCATTTACTTTTTAGTTATTTTCCTTTTTAGTCATTTACTTTTAGTTATTTTATGCTTTAAAATACTATAACTTTTTTTAGCATTAGCATATGTATTATTATTTTCTTCATCGAAGCATCATCCCATATTATACCTTAGTGAAATTTGATGAGCTTAGAGTGGGGCATATGTATACACATAATATTTTTAACTTTTATCAAATGCTACCATTTTACATCTTGAAGGAACCTATCGAGACTCAATCTCTCTAAGTGAATGCCCTAAGGGGTGTACCAAGAAAGGGTTGGGTAGACATTTGTGCTTCTTAGGATTATTTCCCATTATTTTCACATTATTACTAATCCATCTAGCTACTAAAACCATTCCCTAAGCTATTTATTCTCACTTGCATACTCCTCCAGTCTTTTTCCTATTTTCATCTCTCTTTTCCTCACCTTAGTACCATTTTTTTAGTTGTTTGTATTGGTTCAAATGGGTCAAACGTATATAGTTTTAGGTGATTTTCATTTAGGATTTAGTTTGGCCTTTGGCTAACCTCTCTCGAGACCTAGTGAATATTTATCTAAAATTGTATAGGCTCGACTAGGTTGACCCTATTAGATAACATTTGTGTAAGGGCTTAGGGAAAGATACACCTATAAATACAAGATCATTTCATCATTATTTCAATATGTAATTAATATTTATTATTAACTTTAACTTCTTTACAATATGATCTTCCACAATTCTACTTGAGGAGTCTTAGCTTAGGGTTTCTATTTGGAGAATCTAGTCTTATGGATAAGTCTTGGATGATTTGACCTTTCCTAGTGATCCTTATAAACCAAAACAACCTCTTTATAAGTCCCTTTAGCCAAGGGAGACATTTAGTCTTGATGGGTTGACATTTAGGTAAGTATTCTCTAACATTGCTCCTTTATTTAGTAAATAGAAGTAGTATAAGTATTGGCTTAGAATAATATTACTCTTCATATTTCATGTATTAGAGTCTTACATATACTTAATTGATATTCTATTATACATTTTTTATTATTTACTAACCCCTCATGTTGTGCCAAAAGCTTTGGTGAGAACTAGATTAGATTTATTTTTCTTATTATTAGAATAGGTGAAATATCAAGACCTAGGACCCCTTTAGGGTTATTCCATGATTGTGTTAGACTAGAGGCTTTGAAACCCTCCTTATCATGGTTTATTGTGATAAATGATCCCCTATTTAGGTCTAGTGGATCCCCATAATGGTCATGCTCCCTCTTAACAAATGTATTCCCAATCAGACGTGTAGGTATGCTCTATCTTCTCTAAGCTAGGATTGATTTATAAATATGATGCATTTCTGATTTCACACAAACCCATGATCAACAATATTAACATGAAATCAAAATATATGTCCAAACAACTCAATATCTTTAATAATTTATATAAATGAACATACATTCTCTTTTGTCAAACTTAAAGGGCTAACTACTCATAATAGAACAACCTAAATTTAGCTAAAATTCATGATTTTTTAGCACCTTAGCATTATGATTCATAATACATAAACATTTCTAGTTTTAAATGGTTGAAATTCAACCAAACACAACAATGTTTTCCACCCAAAGCCCTATCCAAAATTAGTTTATAAGTCCAGTACTTGGAATAAAATGATGTCCCTCGAGCATTGATATAATATTCAAAAATTTCTTACTTTATTATAAATATTTCTAGTATAAAATCACATAAACTGATCAAGGATTTACCATTTTTTTCCCTAGATATAAATATTCAGAACTATGAATACTCACATCTTACTGATAATGTGTGCAAATAAAATGAACAAATGAAACAAGGAGTAGCCCTTTGATGTTCTACCAAACCATAGAAGATATAACAATGCATTACAAGGCTATTTTTTATTTTAGATATCTAACATGGCACAAATAATTCAACTAAATTGATATGAATATACTATTGTGAATAAAATAGTTACATACACAAAATAATTCAGCATATCTTTACCACAGTTTACTATCACAGTTTCCCAAGGTAACTTGCCTTGGAATAGTCTTGTCAAATCAGGGCACCTCAAACCTTTCGAGTCGTTATTACTCCACTTAAAACCATACAAATTATAATAGGTATGTAGGTTCCTTAATTGTAGCATTGAACTCTTATCAACAACTAAATTAGATAGTTAGTTTAAACAATAAAATACATTTGTCTTACCTATGATGTTAGCAATGGTTATCACCACCATTTATGCTTTGTAGCTTCTCAAAGGTTCAAAAAATTCTCCAAACTAGTGGAGAACATAATATTAACTTATTTACCCAAGTGAACCAATTTCCCCTTACCCAATCTAGCCATCTAGGTTTGAGTTAAACACTTGGTCTTCTCAGGGTCATAATGTTATAAGTGTCTAGTGATGGACAGCCCATAAAACCCATCAAAAGATGCCTACCACTATTTTACCTATATTTTAAGATCAAAAAATTTACCACTTATCTCCCATTGACCTATCCATATAATCCAATGATCAACAAGTGAGCTTTCCTAAATGCAACCAAAATTGGGAAGGGTTCACCCAAGCTAAACCTAAGGTAGAGAGTAACGACCACCATAGAAATTAGACTTCTACCAACTAGTGTCATATACAACACTAGGTCAAGCATGATAGTTATCACACCTTAAAGGTTGATTTACTCATACATCAACTACATCATCATGTTTTACCACATTTTTTTAGCCTAGGTCCATCGCATAACTCAACAAATATTGGCCAAATCTATGAAAAACATTCTTGAGGTTATACAGTACATGTTCCTATTTTTAAACATGCCTGGAATGGTTTCTCAAGCTATTACAACCCTAATTAGGACTTCTTAATTTTTAGGCCACCCATTCCCTCATATTTTCTCAACATGATCACCTTTCAATCTTACCTTATCCTTAATTTTTAAATCACTAGGAAATCAATTCAGGAATATTATCATTATACACCTCACTTGGATTAGAAACTAGTAGGAAGAAAAAAATAAGTATAACTTAGGTTATTTTTAAAGTGAATTAACATTTATATTAACTTCTAAGGAGCGAGGAAAATAAACATCATTCTATAAGATTACTCAAGAACAAACTCTGATACCAAATGAAACAAACCCAATTTTTTTTAGGAATTATTAATAGAGTGTGTTTAAGATTATGTGTCAATCCCAACACTTTTCTTGATAAATTAAGATATATTAATACAACATACTCATGTATGCACAATTAGAACCAAAGAAGGTGATGAAAGATAATTAACTATTGGTAATTACTCACAAAGAGTGCTATGGGGAAACACGTTGCCCAAAGGATGGTTTATGGGGTTTAGGTAATATTGATTTATGCATACATGGATAGGTCCCAAGCACCATATATGGCACTCATTATTCCACATACGACCATTTCTACATCCTTAACCCTCACTAAGTATCTTCTCACCTCAATGTGTTTTGATTTCACTTTTAGGTGAAAAATACTTTCAAACTAACCAGAAGGGATAACTTATACACCCTAAGTCATCATTAGGTTACAATAGTTCTATAGAATGAGAACAAGATATAATAATAATAAATAGGTATGAGGTCAAACATACCAATCATAGATGGCAACCAATAGTTAATTTAAACACATGTAGAATATTCTAAATTTTCCATAAGCATGTGAAATATTTATTTCTACTTAAAACAAGTACAACCATGAAACAAAATGAAAACAAAGGTGTCATAGGCCATTAATTCAAGCGCTACCAGCTAAGGTTGTCAAACCTCACATGATGTAAGGTCATTTCAACATAGCCAACAATTGCCTTGCATTCTCAAGATGCTTAATTAATGAACATGAATGACACTCTTATAGGAATGAATAATGATATGACTATGATCATTTTCACTATTTATCAAACAATAATTTAATGGTATCACATAATCAAATTTATATAATGATATAATACTAGAAAATAGTCAATACATTAAAATTGAAAA
>JARHVA010005402.1:980000-1025000 GCA_037957365.1 Torreya grandis
CATTCAAATTATAATAATGATTAAGAAAGGGTGTTAGTTTTATGCTCTCAAGATGAATGAGATAATTGAGGAAACAACCATCATACTTCATGAGCACCTAATTTTGGAAGATTCCTGGATGTTTTTTCTAGAAGAGATACTATTTTTACTTCCAAAAGGATATTTGATTTTTCCATTAATGTAAAACCTAATACAATACTTGGATCTAAGGCACCTTACCAGGTCAACATGGTTTATTTAAGATAATTTAAAGTACAAATTTAATAGCTATTAGATAAGAAGATGATATGTCCTATTGTATCACCATGGGGAGATCTATTAGTGTTTATTAAGAATAAATGTGGGACACTTAGGTTATGCATTGATTAAAATATGCTTAATAATATCAAAATAAAGAATAAGTGTATGATTCCTCAAATAGATGACCTATTTGATCAAATGAAAAGAGTTATTATATTTTCCAAGATAGATCATTGATCGAGATATCACAAACTTTGCATCAAAGATGACTATGTCCAAAATAATGCATTTAGAACTAGATATGGACATTACACATTTATATTCATGGATTTTGGACTAATAAATTATGATCCTAATACACTTATGAATTTTAATAATAGTTTGTTTCAATATTTTTTAACATATTTGTGCTAGTGTTTTTAGATGATATTTTGATCTATTCCAAGAATGAATAGGATAATGAATAACATTTAAGGCCAATTTTGAAATATTTAAGACAACATAAGTTGTACAATTTTTTTTAGAATGTACTTTCTTTAAATCATAAATTAATTATGTAGGACATGTGATTTGTTAAGGAATTAAGGTAGATCTAAAAAATATCTCAACCATTAATTAGTGGCCATATCCCAATAATGTACACGAGGTAAAAAGGTTCATGAAACTTGTTAGGTAATATAGAAGATTTTTGTATGATTTTTTAAGGATTGATCATCCCATAACTTCCTTTCAAAGGAAGGGGAATAAATTTTATTGGTCTCTTGAATGTGAAGTATCCTTTCAAGAGATAAAATGTTTGTTGGCCATAACTCTTATTTTAACTTTACTAGATCCCAATGGAAATGTTTAAGTATGGGAATATGACTTCAAGGTGGGAATTGGATCCATATTGATTCAAGATGATAAGGTATTCTCATATTAGTCCATAAATCTTAAGATCCATGAGTATAAATACCCCACTCATTATTTAAATCTAGATACTATCATTCATGCATTAAAATAATGGAATCATTTTCTATTGGGTAAGTAAGATTAAATCAAATCATCATAGTCTAGTGCACTTGTTTATTCAAGATGAGTTGAATGCAAGGTAAATAAGATGGCTGGAATTTTTTAGTAACTTTCACACTGACATTGATTATGTGAAAGGAAAATAAAATAGAATGTATGATGCATTAAGTAGGCAAGCCTAAATTGTTTCCCTCTCATTACTATATTTTAATTTTAAATTTTTTATAATTATGCAGTGTAAAAATGATTTAAATTCTATGTTGAATTAAAAATAAGAAGTTGTATTTCTATCTTTTTAGTTGATTATGATGGTCTTCTAAGGTACAATGGTATAATGTTTTTTACAATTTTGGTAAATATGAGATATTAGGTGTTAAAAAAAGTTCGTTTAGCACCTCATTATAAACATCTATGTGTCAATAAATACACACAATTTTTTAAAGGTTATATTTATGTCCCATACTTAAGGAAGATGTGGTTGCATATATAGCCAAGTGCTTAGAATGTTAGCATGTGAAAATTTGATCATGGTCATCCTCTAGGGTTACTCTATCCTCATGACATTCCATAAATGAAATGGTTTGTGGTATATATAGATATCATCATGAAAATTACTAAAGATCATAATAGGCATGACTTAATTTTAGTTGTGATTGATAAATTCACTAAAGTGGCTGACTTTATCAATGGTAACATCACTGATGATGCTACCATTATTTGTAAAAGGTTCATAAAGGAAGCTATAAAAATTCATGGTGTACCTAAAGTAATTAACTCAAATAGAGATAAGTTGATAAATTTTCTATTTTGTCAAACTATGATGGCTGATTTCTGTATAAATCTCATTTTTAGTTTGACTTATCCTCAAAAAATGGATGCATAGACTGAATGGATAAATATGATTTTTGAATACATGTTGTGAATGTATGTTATGTATCATAAATATAAGTGGGAAGACTTCTTACATATGTTATAATTTACTTATAGTAATATTTTTTAAGGTGACACTGTTTGAGGCCTTTTATAGGCAAAAATACATAACACCTTTGGGCTTGATCAACTTGGAAAACCATGTGTTTTATAGTTCATAAGTTTTTCAAGAGTATTATGAGAAAATGGATATCATTAAACAAATATTTAAGGTTACCTATTATCATTAAAATAGATATGTAAACCTGAAAATATCTCATAGATAATTAAAATTTTCATACAAATTATTTTAGAGAGTAAGACCTCAAAAAAGGTTAGTCAAATTTTGAAAAGTTGTCAAGTTATTAACTTGATATTGTGGACCTTTTAAAATAGTATAAAATATTACCTTGATGGATTATCATCTCACTCTTCCTCCTTCTCTATCTATAATTCATAATTTTTTTCATGTGGCATTTTTAATTAAGTATGTTTCATATCCCTCACATGTTTTAAATTAGGACAATCTTTAGGTGGAGGGTGAGGAAAAAATTAAGTTGGATCCTATCAATATCTTAGATCAACTCAACATTGAGATATGAAAAAAAAATTGTAGAAAGCATAGGTCCAATGGGACCAAATGGGATAAAGGAGTGCTACTTATGAAGATGAAAATATTTTTCTATAACATTATCCTCATTTATTTTATGCCCTAAGGATGGTGCCATTCTTAAGGAGGGTGGATGCCATGACCATACCTACCTAGCACATTAAATTTGATTTACTATCATAATTATTTTAATATTATTATGTTATGTGGAATTTATTGTAGACATTATCTAATGTTCAAAAAATTATTTATGGTTTTAGATTAAATTGTAATCATTGTTACATTATTTAATGAGATTATGATATTATTTAATGATGTTGATTATGATCAGATATTGTTGATGTCTATGTGGATTGATTGAAGTTATATAATAGATAACTGTATATTTTAGGTAAAATTTGCATGCTCGGTGGCAAGGACATGGTACACAGGTAAGCCATCATGGTGATGAAATATCCACCAAAAAATTAGTTGAGCTTTTGTCTTGGTCATATTATCAATTCAATATATTTTTAATTATTTGATGACTAGTTGTGGTGTCATCATTTGTATTATTTTATTGAATTATAACTAAGAAATTAAATTAACCATTCAATGTGGATGTTCACTCCCATATCCATAATGCACTTAAGAGGAATAAAATTCCACGTGAAGATCATGAGATCTTGATTATTTATGTAATCTTTGTTAAAAAAGACCAATTTAGGTTTGGGCATCATAAAAAAAAAAGGATAATAGGAATGGGAAGGGCCAATACTATAATTATAATTTGGTATGGCACAAAGTAAATGATTTCATTGGTTTATGATATAAACTAATGAATATGTTCTTCTATCCCAAAAAGGGACTAGGACTAACATTTGAAATGGGTCATGTTCAAGATCAAACAATAAGTCATGAGACATAGACTAAAATTCATGGTGATTAAAAGGTATTAAATGGTATATCTAACCCTAAATTTCATGTAACTTAAACCTAAATGTTGATTTGCATTGTAACTCAAAGAATAATACAAAATCTTAGGTTAAGGGAATTGTAATCATTGTGTTTAAACAAAGTAATCATAATTATGATTAAGTTGTTGACCTGGGAAAACATGGTTAAGGTTTTAATTTGTCTATCGAGGAAATTAATTGATGTTTTTGAATGGAGATGTTTTTGGTGTTTCATGGGAAAATAGTAAGAATGCAAGTAGTGGAAATTAATCTATTTTTCTCTAGGTGAAATGTAGGATAAATTGTGCATTTATGTTTTATCTGAGGAAAGGAGTGGGAATTCAACTCAAAAAAGCTCACATTTTTTCTAAATAGAATGGTAACTACCTAAGGTGGAGAAAACAAAGATGAAAAATAAAAGAGAAGGGAGTGAAATATGAAGAGATAGGAGGGAAGGTGGTGTTGGCCAAGAACCATTCCTTGTATCACATTGCTTAGAGAAAATAAGTAAGTGTTTTCTTTTACTTGCAATGTGGAAAATTTTGTGCATTCACTGATACAAATAATGTGGATGGTTTGGAATGGTTTTTCCTTAATATATTTGCATTAGTTATAAATTTCACTTAGTCAATGATACTTAGTTGGGGTAGACAACTCATAATACTCTCCATATATGGTAATGAATAATTGAAAGGGTATAGTGGTTATTTTTTTTATTAGTATAGTAACTTAAATATTGGCATGGTTTTTTATTTTTCTATTTTCAAGGGTAAACCCTAGTGTTGCATATTAATTTTTTGTGTGTGTGTGTATGTTGAATTTTTTGCTATTATTAAACCATTAAGTAAGGTTTATCATTGAGTATTACTAGTTGATCGTAAGACCCTAGGTTTTTTTATCATTACTACATCACAATTATGGTTTAGTTGGGTGCTATGTGTTTATGGATGGGTTCATATTTACATCTCTAAACAATGTTTAGGGTTGTTATGGAAACCTATCTATGGTTGGACTTATATGGATTATGTCAATGGATTTTTGTGGATAGCTCTCTCTCCCTAGGAAGTTTCTTATTTCAAATTCTCACTAGCAAATTCTTCAATACATTTCCCTATATATTGTATTCATTTAAATAAATTATGTAGAGATAGTTATGTTGTAAATTTTAATGGAATAATATTGTAAGTTGGATTTATTTCCTTTGCAGCTAAAGGTGATAGTTTTAGGTTATGTGGAAAAATGTAGAGTAGGTCAGTATTATTAAGGATATTTTATAAATGTCTTTCATTTTGAAAATATATCAAATTTGTGAGTTATTTTGAATAATATATAATTACTAAATATTCATATATTATGTGATTTTGACATGGATGTCAATCAGGTATCATAATGTTAAAAGCATGGTCTTCATGACTAGTGATAAGTTGTAAGGTTTTTTGTGTGTTCTTAAATTGAAATTGTATGGTGTATTTTATTATGGCATATGATGGAATGATAAGTATTAATGTATTGGTATATGAAAATATTTTTTTTTGTATGCCTTGGCGTTTCACATCATTCTATAATGGTAACATTTCCTTGAATTTTTTTTGCTAGTATTTTACATAATCTATAGGGTCATTTATTATTCTAGTGTTTAACGAATATGTATAGGGTTAGCATTACTTATTTTTTAGGAAATAAATAAATAGTAGGGTATGTAAGTCTCATCATTATATTAAGTTAATATTTGATTATTTGGAAAGTCATACGGTTGCAGATATTTGGGGATGATCTAAAGAGATCTAGATTTCTCATATAGTCATTTTGAATGATTATTATCATATACAAAAATTAGTTGTATTCATATGATTTTGTAGTGATTTTAAATTTATGAATAAGGTGGGTGTTTATTGATAAAATCTATTACTAGGAATTATAAGACATTTTATAGTTGGGTCATGTTCAAGCCTGGTTATTTCATTTTAAATGAATGATTAATTTTGTTTGAGCATCAATTATGTTCATGATCAAATATAAAGTCTAATTAAAGTAAATGACTATAGTTGTGTATATTAATGGTTATGGGTAATTTCTATTGATGGTATATGCAGGTGGTAATAATTATGAGTGAATTTATGACTTGTTTGTAGTTCCATAGTTGTGTATAGTCTTTGTATTATGTAGTACATGTTACATTTACATTTTAAAATTAAGGTAGAGTTACTATAGTCTCAAATAAGCTTTATACTTTGAAATATAAATTGGTTTCATTTATAATAACATGAAATGGTGTAATGAAATAGTATTGGATTATTAGTTCAATCGGTCACTTTAATTACTTGACTAATAACATTCTATTATAGCCTTTAATGTCATTAAAAAATTGATGTATACTATTTTAATGTATGATGTTGTATTAATGACTATTAGTTTGGTTCATTGTAAGGCAAAATGTTTATAAGAATTGGAGTGTTGAAACCATTATGGTAATAAACATAAATGATTCTTGTTTTTATAGGGTCTTGAAATTTTATGATAGGATAAAAGGAAATTAACACCAAATAGTATTGGTGATGATCTCTATAGTTTTTATTTATATTTAAATTTTAAGATTGGATTTAAATTTCAAGATTTGATAAATACCAACTTGATTTCATATGTAATGTTTATATAGAAATTAATAATGTAGGTTATATAATGGTATGTGCACGTGTGCATGCACACATGGACACACACACACACACACACACACACACACACACACACACACACACACACACACACACACACACACACACACACACAGATGTGTGTGTGTGTGTGTGTGTGTGTGTGTGTGTGTGTGTGTGTGTGTGTGTGTGTGTGTGTGTGTGTGTGTGGATCTACACTTTAAATGCATTTATATATGTATGTATAGTTATATTGTAATGGATATATACACATATATATCATTATGTATGTTGATTGGAATAAGAACTTGTTGATAATTTAAATGTGTGTCGTAATTAATTGTGAAGTAGTGTGAATTCATTTTTTATGTTAGACATTATTATTTCATAATTTGGTGTATTAGATAATGCAACACGTTTGGATTAAAATTCATTGTTATTAAATCTTACAACATGGATATGTATAATAAGATGCAAGTATAGTAATGTACTAAACATTATATGTTTTCAATAGAAGTATTAAATGCAAACATGTGTGTGTGTGTGTGTGTATGTGTGTGTGTGTGTGTGTGTGTGTGTGTGTGTGTGTGTGTGTGTGTGTGTGTGTGTGTGTGTGTGTGTGTGTGTGTGTGTGTGTGTGTGTGTGTGTGTGTGTGTGTGTGTGTGTGTGTGTGTGTGTGTGTGTTTGTGTGAATATATATTTAGGAAGTTTTCACATCACCAAGATATCTATATGGTTAAATTTTCTTAGTGTAAGATAGTATAATAACTTAGTTTTCACATCACCAAGATATCTATATGGTTAAATTTTCTTGGTGTAAGATAGTATAATAACTTATATGGCATGAAAGGAAATATGGTGTAAATTAGTTAATATATTGACAAATTTATAAATTTTATCTATTTCACACAAATAAATGAATATATAAAAATAAAGTGAGGATTTAAGGTTAGCTTAAAAATTATACAAAGATCTCCATAGATTATTCCTTGGAGTATAATAATTCATGAGAATAGGCTATATCTGTGATATGATTGACATAATTTAAAGGGTAAGTAAATGGTTTTTTTGCATTAAGAAAATATATTGTGGGCTATATGAGTGATAATGTTTAAATCTTTAGCTAGTAGGGAAACACTATATGAGAAGTATTATAAACCATCTTATTGTGTTAAACATAGATACTGGTGGGTTCCACTTATATTTATTCTATAGTGGATTGTAATCTTAAGTAATTATGTAGTTCATGATTTGGTTTATTAATTTATGTATGAGGAATTAAGTCTTGAGAATAATATGGGTATTAGACTAGTGTTAGTTATTTATGGTTATTTAGACTATGTAGACTAACTAGCTTTTCCCTAGAACTACCTAGCCTAGTGTCCCAAATGAACGTAAAGTTGTAATTATTTTATATGATATATTCCATTGATGTTCTCATCTATGATCCATGCCAACTATGAATAAGAATTTTAGAAGAGGTTACATAACATGGAGTTCAAATTTTAAAATAAAGTTGATATGTTGTAAGGTATTGTATATTTTTAATAATGTTGTATATGTCAATTTTTGTGATTTTATGTTAATATGATGATTTTAAAAATAGACTTATCTGACTCTAGAATCATTTATATAGGCTAATAAATTGTTAGAAAGAGTATGATCTCTATTTTTCTAAAATTTTAATATTTTTTTAAAAATGGGGTGATGACATAGTGATTTATCATAAGTTAGATGGAAGATATCTATTGTATATTATAGAAATGGGTCAATATATGTTATATTATGGCACGTTGAAAGATTTAGGTTTGGTGATTTAGGTATACTTACTACATGATTTATACAACATTTTATCAAGAGACCAACAAATAATGGGGCCATATATTCTTTTAGGTAGTTATATTTACAAGTGTTTCCTTATGTATAGACCAATAGGGTTCTCCCATGTTGTGTATGATTCCTTACCATGAGTACATAGGTGGGAATATGATCACACTATGTAGGCTATTGTGCATGTGTTGGCATTGAATATAATACAATGTGGTTATATCATTTTGTATCCATATGTGGGAACTATGTGTGCCTATCCATCATAACCATCCACTATAGATAGACATGCATGACTAAGGATAATGGGGTCCTAAACATGGTGCATATAGACTTATCTATGTTATCATGTACCTGGTTAGTTTTGGATACCACATCTAATAATTACTCTAGTGATCTAAACATATTGGGATTATCATGCAAGGGAGTGGCATGGTGTGGGATGTGGAGGGGTACTTGTTAAGGTATCATTTATATAGCCTCATTTTCCTAGGTTGGTGACATGATATCAAAGGATTTATAGATGAATCCATGTTTTAGTAAAAATGGTATCAGTAGTGGCTCCAAAAAAATAATAGACATGGGCATAGCTACCTATATGGCCATAGATGAATTAATAGGTACAGGCTCAACCACAACCACAACTATCATTTCAATTATAATAGGAGGATATTAAAACTCAACCAATAATTATTTAGACTTTAGTATGTTAGATACATAGAAAGGAATGACATGATCATATTGTCTAACTAGGGTACTCAAAAGGATATTCACCCCCTTAGATTCATGAAACCTAAGAGGTGTTAGGTGGTCAATCTAATGGTACTAATGTGGGTATGAAATTTTTTTATGTTTACTAATTTCATTATAGTTTGATATATAAAGATATATGATAAGAATATGTATGACTTTGTATTATATGTGAGATATGATGTTATTTTTCTTCCATTGTTTAGATTTTATTAGATAGGATTCCCAATGAATGACAATGGTGGATACTCCCCACCATGATATTTTATATAAAAATTCTATAGTAACATGATAATACTCAATTTCAACATATGTTTGTGTTGTTAGCCTTGGGATATACCAATTGGTTTAGACTAGTTGAGGTAGCTATCGAAGAGATATGACAATTATCAGATGGATACTGAGATGTAATACAATAGAGAGCATCCTAGGCAGTTATATAGGCATGGTAGGTGTTTTCTCAAGAGAAATCACTCATTGGGGTAGGTCAATGGTTCATAATTGTAGGTGCAATCACTACAATGTATTATAAATAGAGGGAAGTATCATGCTTATATGGGTATTGTAATACATACTCCATTGGATATAAATTATGGACCTCAACCTTATATTTTTTTACTATTTTTTTTTATCATTTTGTATCATGATGTACAACATTTTTAGTTGTGTGTGTGTAGTATGGATGTTATCTATAGATATATTTTATTTCTGGCACGTGTTGTGATTTATTATGTTATTTTAAAAGGTATTAATAATGACTTAATATTTATTAGAAAATGTGAAAAATTCATGGTAAAAATAATGAGAACATTAAAAAATAAGAAAATTAAAGTCTTAGGTAGATATAAAATTCTAGAACAAAAGATAAATTTAATTGTAGAATGAATGCAAAACACACAAAAATGGATGAGATGTGTAAACATTGTATGTAAATTAAATTAATGAATTAAAAATTTAAAATAAATATGGAATAAAATATACAAATAAAGACATGTAAGAAAATGATAAATGGAATATCAAAATGGCCATTTCAATCAATACATGCATAACATAGAATAATAATCATGTTGTCATATTGAAATAAATTATTCCTTCATTTGGTTGGAATGAGCCTAAGTCTAATAATCATGATATTAATTAGGTCATCCAATGTGCTTCCTCCCTCGATGATGGTGGCAGAAATAGTAGAGCCATTTTTAGCAATTGGTTTTTAGTTGCAAGCTAGTAAGATGGCACGACAAATGAAGAAGGGGAAATATGGGGCAATGGAAACCATTTTTTTTTTTTTGGGGGGGGGGGTTCAAGATTACCTGATTTTGGTCAAGCATCGATAGTTTTAGAATAATTCTAGGGTAGATCAGGGGATTTAAGATAATTATCATTATATAATAAAATTATAAGTCATTCTACTAGGGTTTCTGATGAATATATGGATCATGTTAAGGTTTTAACAAATAAAACTATTTTTGTCAATTTCAAAAATAAATATCTAGAGGATAAGGTGAATAATGGTTTGTAGAGAGGGGTCTAGTGTGCCATTTTTATAAAATTTGGCCTTCTTTTTCCTCTCTTCACCAGTGGCTTTCAGTATCCTAGAGATAGTTTTTGGTAGGCACTATGAAAATTTATCCATATGCCAAAGGATTTTTTTATTGTGACTTTATTTTTTTGAGGATTGTAATAAGGTTTTTTAGAATAAAAATTGATCTATTAAAATCATCTTCTGCTCATGAAACCCTAGATGCCAGATTTTAACCCTTTGATAGAAAATCTTTCTCTTCATCTAGTTTGGGTAAGGATGCCATATCTTCCCCTCCAATTTTTGTCTAAATATATTATTTATACTATTAGCTTAGTGTCGGGTGAGTTATTTGAAATTGATTCTTCTTTGATGAAATTTTCTTGAACTACATTTGCAAGGATTTTGGTAAATTTAGACATTTCTCAAGCTCTTCTTGATGGGATTGAGATAAAAGTCCAAGATAGGTGTTGGATTCAAACCCTAGATTATGAGAGCATTACCTTTACATTAATAAATTTATTTAAAATTGGCCATTTCTCTACTTCCTTCCAAAAATCTAAGTAAAAAATTGATTCTTCTTGGGGAAAGGAGGCTAATGAGAAGCATCGTGTTATTTTTGTGCTAACTGATTTGGATCATTCTTTATGAGCGATTTAAGAGATTATATTTGATAAGAATTTGGAAAAGGTAGAAAAACTAGTAAAACCATTTAAAAAGGATGAATTAATTGGTTTTAGTGGTAAAAATTTAATTAAGTATGAATTATTAAGAGATAAACCCAAAGAAGGTAGGGGTATGTTAAATTTGGAATCTGATAAAAAAAAGGTAATGATGATGAATGGAAGGTGATTATAAATAGGTAAAAAGGTCATATTATTCTTATATCTCCACCTAAGATGGTTAGTTATCATTGAAAAAATAATAAAGTTGAGTTAAATAATTTGGGGTACTATATTTGAATATTTTGTCTTAAGATAATAATTTTTAGGTAACTAGTTATTAATTAGCTACATGCCTTGACGACAAGACCATCAATTTAGGATATTTAGTTTTTTTTAAACTTATGTTTTTGGTTTAGGGACATATATATCCTTAGCATCAATCTCAAAAAATGAAAGTGATAAATGAATAAAGCCCAACATGTGAAAGACACTTTTGTAGTCAATCTTGAAAAAGTGAAAATAATTGGAAGCTCTAAAGAATGATGACTCAATCTTAGTGTTATTTATAGTTTTAATGTATAAATTATCACAACCTAATAACATGTGAATTATGTAAGTTATATGTGATAAACAATGGTGTAAATGTGTTTAGTAGAAAACACCTAGCTTTATCTACTGTAACTTAAAAATTGAGTCAATAGGCATGATAAGATAGGTGTAGATCAAGAATCCAAGAAAGGGAATCCAATCCATTACTAAAAAATATCAAAACAAATGGAAGAAATAGCATTTTAATCCTAGGTTTATCTATGTGGAAAGCATGCAATCAATGCTTATTAGAAGATAAAAAATGACATTTGTACTTCCTTAAAACATTTTATTGAGAATTGATCTAAATAGTTTGATCTTGGATTTTAGATGTATAAGTCTTTGCTAATGTTTTATTATGTGTATGGGAGCACCTCTACTTGTATATACTTGATTATTGGCTTGGCATGACATGAGAATGGTTGTATGATGACCTTGAGATTTGGTAGAGCTTTGTTGCCTTCATTGACCATTGTGAAAGAGTGTTTAGACCCTTTCATTTATAGATTTGGAAAATGATTATGGACCATCCATCTTGAGATGAAGATCATGGTCCACATATTAGTCATCCATTCTCATAAATTTTAAAGATGGAGTGTGGAGGAAAAGGTGTAGATTCTATCATAGAAATGTAAGAGATTAAAATCAAGACCCCTTTGTGTGTGTAAGTGGTGTGTAAGAGGAAGAGAGTGTAAGACGGGTGTTAGAGCTTGTAATATATCTTACTTGCAGACTTGGTATGATGATGTCACCTTAGGTGAGGCAATATTCCAATTTTGAATTTATAAAATAGATAATCCAAATCCATGGAATTTTAAATTAAGAGTAGATAAGGTAAATTATTTAGGTAATTAACTAACCATAAGAGGAAAAGTGATGTTGGTAAGGTTAAAAGTATTAATAGAATACATCATTATAATTGGCATGAAGTGTTTGATTTTAAGTGTCTACATTTTCCTCCTATTTGAGAAGGTATTTCAAGATACTTAGCATAATAACATCTTTTCAAATAATTAAAAAGTTGTTAAAAATAAATTTTATAATGCTTTAATAATTATGTGTTCATGTTTTGTTAAATCTTATTAAATTTACTGACAAGTTCATAAGGATACACCAAATAATGTTTGCGAGGCATATGATTCCCCTTGAAGGGAGTGGATAAAAAATAAGATTGATGGATATGCCCTCAAAAAGAAGAAAATTGGAAATAATAAAAGTGAAATCAACCTATGGATGTGATTAATCCATATGAGGTAGTGCTTGAACATGTTTATTTCCACTGATGAATAGAAACATAGAATTAAATTGACCCAAAGATATGGGGATGTGAGAATTATGCATCCCAAAATAAGTGGCACATTATGACCTACCCCAAATAGGGCAAAAGATGTGGGCTTGGAATTAAAAGAAAGAATAAATGATGGAACTGGTACCAAATAGGGTGGTCTAGTTTGTTCATAATAATGTGCCCTAGTAGGGTGGGTTTAATTTTTAATTCAATGAATTTACACAATATGGTAGATTTTATCTTTGATTATTCTAAATGGTTTTCGTTAGTAGGGTGGATTTGATCATTACTCGAAATGTGTTCCCCAGTAGGGCAAATTTTTATTTTGACAAAGGATGATTAGACAATTAATAGATTTGTTGACAAATATAGCTCAAGGGTATAACTTATTATGTATAATAATGATGAGTGGGAAAAAACATAGGTGAAATGGTATAATGACTCATCAAATAATCAATAATTCAAAAAAATCTAGGCACAAGAGAATCCTCAAAGATAATGAAAGAGATGATGAAGAATAATCATTGAATAATGGTGTGATTAGGTTGGAATAATATTAATGTTAATAAGAATGAAACAAGTGTGGGAAACCTAACATCTAAAACTTAACATAACTTAGCATTTCCTACATATTCCAAAAGGACCTCAGGCTAATGTAGTTATCCTATAAATTTGGAGAAAATATAATGAAGGAAAAAAATATGTCTTTTTGTATATGCTCAGATGTGTCATGAGTAGCATATAACCTAGACATGTGGTCTAGTGATTCTTTTGGATTGGTAGAAAAGGATATCCTTTGTTATAACATTTCCAAATAGACATCTAGAATATAATTTTTGATGTACTACTTAATGGTGTGCACCATGATATAAAACACTATGATGACTTAGCTATGATGTGGATAAATACCAACCCCTAATCTAATAGATAATTGAAAATAATGAGTTAATGATAATAACCATGATGATAATGCTAACATATGACCATGTATGAAATCAAGTAAAAATATGTGATAAACTTCACCATGATAATGACCCTTTTAGCATAATAGACTAAGTCTAGGTGACAACATAGAAATGAAATAAACAAGCAAATAAGAAAACATACACACAAAAACTTGAAAAAAATCTACAAAAAGCATCTTGTTGTTTAAGCAAGTTGAAATACACATGTGAAGGCTCAAAGAGATGACTAAATTGATGGTTCTCCAAAGCAAGGATACATGTAATGGAGGAACACATCTAAAGGTAGTTTAAATGATTGGAACTAATAATGAGTTTGCCTTGATAATGTAGATTTGCAAAAGACACATCATAGAATTTTTTTAGGACCCAAAATGATTGGAATAAGGATTATTTAATTGGATTTAGGACATGACAAATGTTTTTTAAAATTTTTAGCTTCATATCTCTTGTGGACATTGTAAGCCTGTTTTGATTTTAATGATTTTTTTGGAATGTTTAGAATGTTTTTGGGTTTTTAGCATCTCATGTCAATGAAAGATTATGAGATTTAAAGTGTTTTAACATGTAAAACGGTGAGATTATGGCTTTAGGTTGCTCAAAAATGGTGAGAGAGTGGCTTAGGTTACTCACAAAATGGTGAGAGTGTGGCTTAAAATTCTCTCAAAATAGTGACTGCATGGAAAAAGGGGTGACTAAGATCACCTAAAAAATTGAGCATTGACTACATAGTCCAAATAAACCTCATTTCAATGTATTTAAACCTATAGTAAAAGATGTAATTAGCAAATAATAAGTTCAGATACGAAAATGATAAAGAGGTATTAATAATGAATGACACTGAAGGAAAGGACTAGGAATCTGCAAGTACCATGTCACTAAGAATCAAATGTGTCCAATCATCAAAGTGTCATGTGGGTAATATGCCAAAATAATTCACAAATAGGTTTCAATATACCTTTCACTTTCATAACAAGGTAAATATGGGAAGACTAATGGTCCCAATAAGATGGGATGGGTTGATTAGGATTAAATGGATGAAATGTATTTAATGGAATAGATGATAATGGCCAAAATAGATTGAATAGAATGGTCTATAATATAGATAGGGCGTCCCCAAAGTGTCAAGTGATTTTAGACAATAAATTATTTATGTATGATACTAAAAACCTATTTTTCATCATGGTACTTTACCAAGGCACCATAATTATGGTTTTCACTATTGGATAAATTATTTATCTTTTGATTTTGATTTTTTTGTATTTTTAGTGATGTTTTTTATTTTTTTTAATTTTATAAAATATCAACTAAATAGATGATTAAGAGATTCATAATGTTGATAGTTTGTTTTATAACCAATACCTTCTTAAAATAGTTACTCTTTCTAAGTTCTACCATTTATGTGAATTATACTATTGCTATCATGATTTTTATTGGTTGTTGATTTTGATTCCTCCAAAGATCTAGAGAAGATGTCTTTGTAGCCTCTAGTAAGAAAGAGTGATACTAGAAAGGATAAATAACATTAGATAGATACTAAATGCTCTAATTAGATAAGGTAACATATGTCTTGAATGTATAATAGGATCAAAATGGAATGTATAATGGTTGATGGACAAATGAAGATTAGTATTTTCAGTCACACACATTATTTTTCATTCTAATTTGATTTGATTTTGGTTATGGTGAGATTGATATTTACTTTAATAAATTATTCATCAAACAATGAGAAAATAATTAGCTTAACTATTAGTTCCTCAAAGAGGTTTTCACCAATACAGTGTTCTTGATTTTTTTTATTTGGATTGTGTAATAGTTCCTTGAAAAAGGTTTCACTAATGGATATTGATCATTCATTTTGATTATCCCTTAGTGCCTAAAGTAATGTTTCACTAAAGGATTTAATTTTTTATCTTGATTATCATCTAGCACCTCAAACAAGGTTTCAGTATAAGTTATTGAGTTTATACTCTGATTGTCCCCTAGTTCATCAAACAAGGTTTCACTAGGAGATTATTCTTATCCTAAATGTTTTCTTACATCCCCATAAATAATGTCATTGAGATGTCTCCATGGAATACATTTAACAATGTGTGATTTTGATAGTCCTAATTGACATTTACGAGAGTTTTAATAGCAATATAATGGCTGGGATGGTTAATGGTAAAGGATTATGTAACGGAAATGAAAATTAAAAGTCATCATAGTCCTCATGGAGGTTACTATGATAATTTATGTCAATTCTAAAGGAAACACCCTTGACAACTATATAAGGATCATAAATATATTCAAGTGGATATTAAAGGAGTGTGTAGTCCATGTCATAACATATACTAATATATTATAATTTTGAAGCTTATTCTAACCCAAGGGGATCTAAATCCAATGTTGATATTGATGATGATTCTACTTATGATGGTAAATTTGATATTGGTTTTGAAATAGAATTTTATTCTAATGTAAAGGTAGATGAAAATAGGGATTGTTTATTTTCATTGTCCATAATTACCTTGTTAACCTTTCAGTTGGAAATGAAGGATTTGAGATAAAGAAATGTTCAGAAGATATTCAAAGATGGGCTCATAAAATATGGTCCTTGTGTCAAATAGAGGTCCCTCTTAAAATAAATTTGAGCCATTAATGGTTTGGATTTTGTAAAAAATAGTGATTCGATAAAAATGTTGATAATGGTTTTACTATCTTGAATTTTCTTTGGAAGTGGGTATATATAATTATGTTTTGGAAAGGTCATTATATATCCTGATTAAGTAGCTATCAAAATTGAGAACACTTAGATTGTTAATATATACGAGACTTTAGAGGAGTGATGGCATAACATGTCTATATTTTTGGCTTTGAGTATCTTTATTTTATGGTAGTGGGAGGGGTGTCTCATTAGGAGCTATAAACAAATAATTTAAGTTCTCTAATAGAAATCTAGTTAGAACACTAATCTTTAACAATATCAAAATGTTTTCATCTTTGTTGTCAAAAAAGTGTCATGTAAATTGGTTTTTTCCATATTTTTCACTAGATGACACATTTTTTTGGTTTTTCTCATGATCAAATTTAAATTCCATATTTGTAATATTAAATTGAGAGAGCTTCTCCATCTCTTCTTGACTAAAAATTAGTGATGCTAGTATAGGTTTAGGATCAAAAGAATTCATGACTTAGATTAGCCTTAGAATAGTGTCCCTAGGTAAGCATAAATTCAAGGTGAATTCTTTGTCTTAATGTAATTTTAATGGGTAAAAATATGGTTTTCTTTCTTAGGTTAGAGTTAGTTGTAATGGCCTTGATTTGATTGGCCCTAAAAAAGGTGAATTGGCAATGACTAGAATGGGACAAAATAGGGGTGGTATTGGTATGATTATATTTATTATATTAGATTGGTTGAAATGGTCATGATTTGATTGGCCCTAAACACGGTGAATTGGCATAAATTAAATAAATGCCTTGAATAGGTAAAATTGACATCAGTTAGAAGTTGTCTAATTGGTCTTAATTAGGTTTTCCCCAAACATGGATGATTGGACTACATGTAATTCAAATGAAATAAAGGGCATATGATATGACTTCATCATTCCTAATCAACATGTATAGGAGATTAAATGGAAAATACAAGAAGTGGGTTTGAAAGATATACGTTTGGTTTAAAATTATTGGATTTGGCCGAAATAGACTTGATTTAGAATTGGAATATATTTTAAGATGAACTTGATCAGATTGTAATGGTTTTGGTACATGGTTAAAAATGAATTATATTTATATTTTGAAGTTAAAATTGACCTTATTAGACATTGAATGTTCAATAGGGTTTGTTAATGTAAATCCTAAATTTAATAGTTCAATCAAAGTTTGTTCACGTAAGTACCCAAGTGGGAGAGGTGTGTGAATCAAACATGTTTCCAAAATGGTGTGAAAATATTGGTACATCAAATTATTTCAAAAAGTTCAATTTTAGTTTAGACTATTGGTTTGAAAGGCCATCTGATTTGATTGTAAAATTTAACCTATGATTTGAACAAGTTTACTTTAGAATGTGGGTTTGGTTTTAATTTATACAAACTTTGGATTATAAGTTTGAATTAAAAAATTATTTAACCCTAAAATGATAAATATGATCTTATTTTTATCCCTGTATTTGATTAAATGATTATATAGAAATGAAATGGCACTAGGGTAACAATAGAATCTATAGCATGCCAATTAGATGCTAAATTTAGATTTAGGCATATGATAAATTTATAAAACTAAGATAGTCTAAACATGGAAGCTAAAACTAAGCTATGTATGGAAATGATAAATAAGTAATATATTTATTTATTTATGATGTTGGCATAGTGTTGGATATGGAACAAGTAGGAATTAGGATGGAAGATAGTTATATAATGGTCAACAGAGTCTTGATAATATGCTTTTAGATCTCAAGACACTAACATTAGCCTTGGGTGGTTGTATTGATGCTAATTTTTGGGTTTGATGAAAGTGTCATATATGGAATACCTATTGGAAAATGATGCAACCACATAGATGATTTTGGGTTTCCGTTCACCTTCTGTATGGTACATTCAAATATGGGTAATGTATTATTACTCCCTTTGAAATGGAAAAACCTTAGTTTTTCATCTTCATAATGACCTTGGGGAAAAATGGGTTAGTAGGAACATGATGTTGAGATGACCCCAAAAACCCCATTATTAGTGGGTACTACCTACATATCTAAGACTCTATAAGAGTGCCTTAGAATCATGTAGTTTTCCACTACATGTTGGACTATGTGTGAATCATAGAATATGTGGAAATTAATTACAACAATGACCTAGCTTGTAACTTGGATGGATCCTTTAGTAATTTTGATCTATAAATGTGTTCTACCTATGAATAGGGTGGAAATAGGGAAGGTTTGTTCAACTGAATGCTTGATAGAGTTCTTTTGATAAGTTGCCATGGTATCTTTGGTCTTTTTATATGTCTTATAAGTTAGGAATGAATGATGGTTGATATTGTATTTATATCAATCCCTTTAGAGTAATAACTTGCATTAAAAAACTTAGGCCAACCATTTGGATACATTTAATTTTTAAAATAGGTGAATTTAATGCACTGGACATTTGAATTAGGTCAGGACACTAACATTGACACTAGTGTTTGTCCTGAACATTAGTGTCTAGGGATAAATAAAGTATCACCCAGTTTAAAACTTGCAAATATGTAAGATAAGTACATTTTAATCATTTTATAAAATATATAAGGTTTGTGTCATCAACATAAGACTAGCTAAACTAAGAGATATAGGCCAAGGGGCACAAGATAGAGTAGATGTGAGATTTGTAGTAGAAATAAAGGTATATAACTAAGAGGAACAAACAAGGTCTAATTTTTCCAAGTGTACAAGACTAAGGTGTTATATAATCTTGATTTAACTTATTTTAAGGTTATGGAGTTTAATCCATAGGTTGTTAAAAGGTCTGAGTATAGTAAATCAAGGTATAAATATGTAATAAATACAACCCTTTATTTTTAATAAAATTGACCCTATTTAACCTTTTTTAAAAAGTAATAAATGATATAAACAAATACTTAGGTGGAAAATTATGAAGACAAGATATCTAAAGGCTAGAAACTGGGATAAGGTTTGATCAATGTTATAAATAGGATCTAGGTGTCAAAACTTTTCCTATATAGTAGTGTACTAATTGGATAGTATCACCAATGGTGTTAGTGTCCTTATTTTAGCACTAGTGTCCTCTATGAATAACTACTCTGATTCTTTTAGGTGTACCTATGTTTGAGCCTACCAATCATTTTCCTATGTGCATGAGTTATGATTCCTTATAGGTCACTTATTCTGATTGATTTTGTATAAAAACACTAAACCTCTAGCTTGATAGGTCATCCAATTGACACAAGTATCAAATTGTGTTTTTAGTGGGGTGGGTTGGACATCCTCAATAACCCAATGTGATGAGAGTTGACAACATACCAATACTCTAAGGAGGGATCAAACATGATGTAGTTATCCCCACCTATGTTTTGGTGAAATTTTAAGTGACATTATTATGAATGTTGGATTGAGTTACTTTAGTGTGCTCAAGACTATAAATTTGAGTAAACTAAGCTTAATAATGTTGTAGATGGTTGTATGTAGAAGTAGGATAGAATAGGGATTGATAACCTTGATTGTGTAAAAATTATTATGAGTTTCTTTGAGTAATTTGCATATGATTTACATCTAGTGGATAATGGTCTGAAAGTCATCTATATATACTATTGTAGTGTTTGTGTAGGTCTTAAAAGAGGTCTAGGTTAACCCTAGGTGGTTTTTTATTTGAATATATATATATATATATATATATATATATATATATATATATATATATATATATATATATATATATATATATATATATATATATATATATATATATATATATATATATATATATATATATATTAATAGCTCTAAATGTATCAAAGGGGTTTTTAGTGTTCAAATAACACTTCTCATTTTAGACTTCCAAGAATTTAGATCATGAGTAGTAGGTTTTGACAACTTAGGTTGCTTGTGGTGAAATAAGAATAGAGTAATGTATAAATGTTCTAAAAATTTTATATTAATTGATGGTTGGGAGCCATTATGGTCCAATATTTATGAATTATGTAGCATCTATGTTAATTCTAGTGAATTATGATCCAAAACTTAAACTACAGATTAATATAAATGGGTATTTTTAATGAAATCTAAGCTAAAATGATCTAGTTGAAAAAGAAGAAAAAGGGAAGGGTAATGTAAAAAGATAACATGTGATTGTTGATCCTTGATTCAAATATCATGACAAAGTTACAATTATAATTGACCCTACATTTTACTAGTATATGATTCAAAATAGAAAAATCTTAGATCTCACCACATACTAGGAAAATTTCTAAGGATAATATGAACTTATACAAGTAAGAAATGGATTTTACTTTAAATATTTGTTACCAAACTCAAATAACATAAGTACATCTAAATATAGATTAATTGAAACAAATGAAGAAAATCCAAGATCCTTCAACCAATTTAGCATAAACACAAATTGGCAACCCTGTATCACAAATGAAAATTTAAAATTCAAAGAAACTATTTGAATTCAAGATTTAGAACCAACAATTGAGAGAAATCTATATTCACAATTGACACATCAAATTTAGATAATATTTATATAATTCTTTGACTATATTAATTTCTCTAAGTATAAACATTTTGCTCAAAAATCTCACCCTTTATAAGATGGTAATACTACCTTTTATATAAAGAAAAGTAAATATACTGGTTAGTTGTGAGATACAAATATACAAAAGATAAGGATAGTTGTCCTTTTTTAGAAATTACTAGAATACACTTGCCTTTTAAAACTAGACTAACCTAGAGGCAAATATGATAATAGAATATCATATTGATTTACAAAATAATATTCCTATTTCAAATATTATAATGCTTTGCTCTTACGAAACCTCCATAACTCTTTGATGTTGTTCCTTGATAAGCTCTAAATCTACAGTTGGCTTCAAGAGGCACACATATTCATGGTCAACTAAGTCATTAAAATATTTGTAATCCCTTTTCATTGCTTCTTTGATGCTTCTAGATTTTGCATTATTTTCTTTAGCAGTGAAGATCACACCCAAAATTTTGCTATTATCACTACCTGATTGACACTATCTTTTGCCCTTTACATCCTACATCACCAAGGTGAATCTATGATTATACTATGAATCACCAATAATCCTCAAGGTTTTAGTCTTAGCAACATTATCCAACATGGTGCCAAGTAGTTTCTTAATTTGAGCAATCATCTCTTCATCATCCTTAAGGAGTTTATCCAAGATTATTGACCATGCAATTGAAATTTGGATATTATCCACCAATATCCCAAATATAGAATTTAGGTGGGCTAGGATAATGGTTTTCAACTAAAGAATCCTATTCTTAATCAATATTCTATTGAGATCCCTTATTTTGGCCTCTAGATCTTGCCACTTTGCTATCAGTCCTTTGGCCACCTAACTCTATTGGCTCAATGCATCTTGTCTTAGTTTTATTGATTTTAAGGAGTCAAACATATCAAAAAATTATGCTTCAAACATATTTATTATAGCCTTGGGCACTAATAATATATCTTGGGTCTCTAAGTTCTCTTTTTCATTCTCCAAATTATGAATCTTCTATTTCATTCCTCTAATGCTATCACTAACTTGAGCTAAATGAGCCTCTATTAGGCTCTCAATATCCTCCTCATGGATGGTTAGTTCACCATGATATTTTCCTTCCACTGGAGTTAAACCTGTAAAGGGTTCAACCTTCTACAATGTGAAATCTTTAGTCCCCACCATGGATTTTTTGGTTGTTACTCTCTCTAATCCATTTATCTTTAGATTAAATTGCAAAGTAATAGTAGATTCAATATGTTTTGAAGGTTTTAGGACCTCCATCTAAGCACTATTTGATGATCTGAGAGTATCCATATTTTTACCATCTCACCCCGTGGTGGTCATTATTCTAATTTCCTCTTTCTCTTTCATCAAGGCCCTTATCTATGGCTTGATGTCCTCATGTACATCCACACTGATAGATTGGGTTAGATCCCATGAATGGGATAAGGAAGGGATCTTCTAAATCTTCCCATAAACAAACCAATCAAGGATGACTGATCTATGAATGGGGTAATCCTCACTAAACAAGTTTATCTCACTTATGGGATGAGTGAGATTTAGCTTTGGCCTCTTTTGTCCAATAGGAACAATCATCAATTTTACTTTCTTCTTCCTTGGTTGGGTCACTAGGACAAGATCCAAGGAAACTTCCTTTTCTTTTTATTCCAAATTATCCCCTTTCGGTTGAGCCTATGGTTCTTTAACCTAATATTCTTCTCCTTCATAGCCATATGCTTTAGTGAGGACCTTGAGGGCATGCTCCACTGTTTCATCTAGTTCCAAGGCTATCATATCCAAGTGTTTAGTAAGAGATGATGGACTTTGAGGGAGAGTCAAGGATGAAGGTCCCTCACCAAGTCTCTCCTCCATATTCTCCTTACTATGACAATATGTGATTTATGATGGGGGCTATGGCACTTCTGGCTAAGTTTGCTCTTGAAGTGTCTTAGAAGATCTATGCAATAAATAATACTGAAGGGGATGCATTTGCCATATGTCCCCTAGTAGTTTTTCATCACTTTTTAATCTATGTTAGAGCTTAACATTGTATTTTTTGAATTTAGTTAATACTTCTTCAAAATAATTGGCCTTGATGTGGAGAGTTTCATAAGGACCAAGTTGATGCTCATAGTCTAGATTAGGTATATGTTTGCTCTTTACATGGTTTCCCACTATGTTATTTAGATCCTAATACCTGAGGTCATCTAACTAAAACATAAAGGAATCCATGTGCCTAGCCATAGTGTCTACCTACTTCTAATCTTGTAAAACTATTCTTCCAATGATCAAAGGAAAGGGATGGAGGAGGCCCTTCCTTTTCTCCTTGCAGACTCCATCAACACCATGAAGGAGTTGGGAGGTAATTTCCTATTCTGCCAGCTTGTTAGGAACATAGATAGGTAACCTATAGGGTTGGGTTAGAATTCCCTTAATTTTTTTATGGTACAATATGGGTAAAACCATATAGCTCTTATTAGATCCACATATTTCATAATCAAAGGGGTAACCTTAGGCATATGAGACCCTATAATGGATTTTACCAAATTAGGATAGACACAGTCATAGATGAATTTCATGTGGTGTCTATGCTTGAAGATGTGTATATTAGAATAGTGGTTGGAGATGGTGGTTTTTCCCTCAAGAGACCAATTTTTGATGTTAGGGATCTTGGTGGAGGTAATCAAGACATCATGAAGAATTACTTTCTTGTCTTATTTTTTAAGGATATAAACTAGCGTCCTAGATGGATTCTAATCATATCCCCAATTAGAGGAATGAGATCTTTCTCTACCATAAAGTATATATAAGACACCCAGCTCTTATTGACATACATGGTTTTAGGGGTTCTAGATATTTTATCTAATAGGGTCATGATCACCCTAATTTCCTCCCTAAACTAGACAATTGGGATTCTTCCCTCAAAATCCCAAAATACATGGTTCTCCTAAAGAAACCATGGCTTAAAGATGGTATCTAGTTCATTCTTACTAGTTCATTCGTTGATTGTGGGTAAGTCCACATGGGGTTTCAAGATCTTATATTACCTCTCAAAAGCCAATGGGGAAATATACACCACTATCTTAGAGCTACCCTCATGAATAATCCAGTCATTATCAATCCTATAATCTATAAAAATGGGATATAAGATATCAATGTAATAAATTACCTCTATTTTTGTAGCACAATGACGGAAGCTAGCCATTTGAACTACAACTAGGTCATAGTACCTCTTCTTAACTATGGAAATCCTTTATTCTTCTTTGGTGATGGCTAGCATCTTCTCAATGGTCCAGAAGAGCTTGGACCAATTCTTGTTGCCATTATTCATAATTTTAGTATCCAATTTAATATCTTTGAAAACCCTTCCTTCACTATCTAAAGATAGGTATAATTCTATTAAATCCCTTAATTTTTTTCTTCAAGATGTCATGGTTTCCATAGTTGAAAATTGATCTCAATAAGATTAAAAATGGTCTATGGTATAGCCCTTTCATTCTCAAATCACAATTGAACTTTTTTCAAATTTTTGTAGTCACTCCAAGTTCACTCAGGGTATTTTATGCAATTCATAGGGCTTTGGAGCTTTAATGGTGGTATCTTATTTAGACCTAGGTTTATATATGCTTTGAATATGATTTTGACTTTTACCTTTAAACCTTTTCATTTCAAGAACACAAGATCTCTTATTTTATCACTTTACACTTGTGTGGCACTTATTTAGCATCCATTTAGCACTTTTCATGGCATTTTTCATAAATGCCTCTAAACACAAGTTATTGGCATTTAAAAATGCCTTTTTCGTTTGTGTCATTGGATCAAGATCCTTAGATGAGCATGGTTTATTGATTGTGATTTGGTCCCTTACTTGTCATTGGTTCCTTTGAATATTGAGCCCCATAGTTGTGCTATTTGGGACCTCCATGGGCTTCTTGAGCTCCATAACCTTTGTCAATCACATGTTGAATGCACATCTGCCACTTGTAAGATGTATGGGCTATCAGAGCTTCATTGAAAATTCATTAGTGATTTCATGCCATTAGATCAACATTCATAATGAATCATGAGCCATCAGATCATATAACATGCATGAGTTTTAAGTTTGGACATAGACATAAAAGAACTTAGGCTAAAATTCCTCTACCTAAGTCTATTCCATATTAATAAACATAAAAAGACTTAGGTTAAATATTTTTACGCTATATTTTAAATGAAAAGACTTAGGTGGGGAATTAGGTTGAAATACCTTAGGCTAAGGTTCATTTTGTGTTTATTAAACATGAAATGAACTTTATGCTAAAGTTTTTATGCCTAATTTTTTGAGAATTTATACAAAAAGGGAACCGAACTAAATATTTTAGTCCAAATTTTATGTTATGTTTAATAAACACAACACATATGTTGGTCTAAAATACTTATGTTAAGCTCTTAGAACATGCCCAAAGGGGTCAAAGTGGTGTAAGGATCAAAATGATAGATCTTGACATAGGGTTTTATTGTATTAATAAATAAAATAAAATATTTGGTTTAAAAGTATTTGGGAAAAACATTATGTCACAAAGACCCTTTCAAAACAAGACTTAGAATAAGTCTCTACTCTAAGGTTTATGACATTTAAAACAATCATGACCTAAGGATATAGACTTAAAATACATTCATTTTTGCATATATTTAGACTATGGTATTATTTAAATAATTATAGTTCAAATATTTCAAGTGTTTAAACATCCTCTAAGGGCTTCCATTAGTCTACAATTCAATTCATGATCTTTTAAATACCATTTGGAGTGTATCATGGTCTTAAGTAAAATAACCCATTAGTTTAAATTTGATGGTCTCATGGACATCAAAAACATACGCATGGATGTCAAATGATGGTTATAAAAATGTCAAATTTAGGCTCATGAAGTTCTTAATTTTGCTAAGATTTAAATTTGATAGTTTCACAGACATAAAATACGTCCTCATGAATGTCAAATGATGATCACACAAATTTCAAATTTAAGTTCATCAAATTCTTGTGTTCCAATGTGAGAGTGCCACATGACAATTCTATATGGATTCTTGGGATCTCAAACTCAATTTACTCCATCTTATTAAAAATTGTGACAAAGTGAGAACCATATAATCATGATCTAAGTAGTCACACACCATTAGTTCCATTTAATAAGTGGGTCCTCTTTTTTTTAGGTTTTTAATGTGAAAGTTCCATGTGGCATCTCTATTAAGCTCCTATAGTCTTTGAATTCTTAATGATGTTTTCACTCAATCCAATCTTCGATCCAAAAAATTGAGAACCATTGATCATGATCCAAGTGCTTGAATGTGATTGGTTTGAAGGGCTAAGTGCTTAGTTTTGTTAGATTTTCTTTTCATTGTCTGATTAAAAGCCTACAAGGAAGTGTGGATCATTAGATCTTACAAGATGTATGCTACCTAAGTTATAACTTATGATGAAGGAATACTTAGGTTAAATGGTTAAATATAAAGTCTCATTCATGATAATAAACGTGAATGAGACCTTAGCATTAAGAATTTAGGCTAAGTAATAATAAAGGGGACCATACTAGAAAATAAAAGGGACCCTGCTAGCATAAATTTAGACCATAAAAAAAAAGGAATAAATGGGAAAATAAAAGTGGACCAAGCATAAATTTTTAGCTAAGGTTTGGTTGTGCTAAAAAATATGACCAAGCCTGAACATATAAATTAGGCTTAAGTCCAAAAATATATATTTAAAAATGTTCCCGCCAAACACTTCTACCAAATTTGAATTTGAACTATGGGTTTATGCCAAGATTTTAGAACATGAATCCTTCATCAAGTACTACATGAAATATATAACTTAAAGACATGAATACCAATTATTAGCAATGTTAGGCAAGTTTAAAGAAAAATATAACTTAGTAAGCCAATCTTATCAAAGTGGATGATCTTCAAATTCTAATAATGTTAAAAATAGCCATGCTTTTAGGGCTAAGCATAAAACATTCTCAAGGGTCCCAATTTTCAAAATTGGGGGTATGTTGACCTCAACAAGTTCCAAAACTCGGACACTAGTGACATTGGCACTATTGTCCAAATTATGGTTTTAGTGTCCATGTGGAAGACACTAAGTCTCTAAGGACTAGGATGTTAAAGTGAAGGTTTGAAATTATTTTAGGGATGTTTATGGATGCGTGTAGACTACACATAGGCTAGATAAGTCTCTAAATATGCCCTAAGATATTTATAGGGATATGCTAGGGATGGGTGATCTCAATTAGCACTCTTAGCACTCAAGTATTATTTTTACAAGTTTACATTCTCCCTTATTTATTCTATAAATGTAACAAAGTGAAATGACTAGGATAAAGGAAAAATAATTTTACTTATAATTACCTAATAGGTAAATCCTATGAATCTAGATCTTATTATGTGAATCATGTTCCATTGTGTGTTCAACAAATGAAACATGCATAGATCAGTCCTTACATAAGATATATCAAAATAAAAAGACAAAATTGAGTAAATAGATAAGAGAGAGTAAAGGAACAAATACACCTCACTAGGTACATGAACCAATACATAAACTTGGTGATATCCTCTCTATGTGTAGATAGTGATCAATCAATGAATATCATGGATTTATCTAATGGTTTTATTAATCCCCATGTGTTGGTGGATTAATAACTCAATATATTTTTTATTCCATTATTTCCCACCCCTTTTTTATGGATCATGACCTATGAATATCTTGGATTGGACTAGTAGTGTGTCTAACTCTCTCATATATGTGGCACAAAAAATCATGTAAACTATGACTCAAATCATTGCCTACCATGTGAAAATGAATATAAAACTAAAACTATGTGATGTAATTGAAGATGTGTAAATATAATTAGAACTATATATGTTAGCTTGACGATGACTTTGGAACTCTAGAATGTAAAACTGCTCTAGGCCACCAGGTAATATTAGGTACCTCTAGGCCACTAAAGAATAACAACCACTATAAATAGATTAAAACATAAATATTGTGTTTAACTTAGAACATGGTGTCTAGTGTGTAAAACATAGATAATTACATAGAGTTTATCATTTCATTTGATCAACTAGTGCATAAGTGAGAATATAGAAATAATGTGTTGTGCACATGACCACAAATCTAATATATAAATATATGGATTATGGATTGAGTTGTAATAATAAATATATTTGTATCTTAATTGAAATTAAAATGATTATTCCACTATGAGCCTCCAAATATGAGCAAGTTATTATGAATCTGAGCTAATTAAATCTTAATATGGTAATCTATAATTGAACCTATGTAAACCTATATTGTATTTGTTGTACGTTTTGGTCCAATCTATAATTTAATCAAACTGAGTCTACTAGATAGTATTTATATATATTGGATATTAGTGATGGTGGCACTAGTGTGCCAATTTAGGTGTTAATTTCCAATAGTTTTGATTTCCATGTAACTAAAACTAGTCTTTGTGTCACTATTTTCCACTATGTTTTCTAAAATTGATTTCTATATTATGTGCCTACATGTTAAAAAACTATGCTCTGAGTAAATTTGGATAGCCTAATCTCTATAAAGAACCTTTGTAGATTCCCCCTATTTTTATGGGAGTTTTTTAACCTATGTAAGAATTGTCCTTAAAAGAAAAACCTCTACAAAATTTGTCCTAACCCAAACATATATGATATATGTGTAATAAAATAATATAATATGTTTAGATAATATTTAAATATAAGATAATATGATCATAAGTTTGTAATGTATGATTTATTTTAGATTTAGAATTTACAAAGATGTCAAGATAGATATATCAATCATATGAACAACAAATCTGAGTAATAGTTTAGTAACTACCTAGGGGGATGGGGCAAGATGTCCATAATGAAACCTAAGTAGGAAGAGTAGGTGCATGATGTCCCGCATGGCATATAAAACTAGAGTGTGTAATAAGTAACAAACAAGTTTTAAAGCCATGATGAATAAAAGAACACATGCATACAACATAGATGAGGCATGCAAAGCAGGCCAAGGGGCCACAATACAAGGGACATGGGCACGTGTCACTAAATCTAAGAAAATACGACATACAAAGAAATGTTCGAATGTACACACAAATTAAAAAAACACGTTGGCTTAGAGCCACATGAAATGACATATTCAAATGTTTTCATACAGAATTAGTAAGGTACACATAAGGACATGGTAATATGTCCAAAGTAAACATATAATGAAAACAAGTGTCATAAATACATAGAGTAATGGAATAATAAAATTCCCCCAAATATAAAAGGCATAAAGACACAATCAAGTATAAATTAGGAAATATATAAATCAAAGTATACATGAATATGTGGTACAAGTCTGTATAAGAGAAAATATGTACATAAGCTAAATCTAAAGTAGTAGTTGTTGGAAAAAAATATGAGTAGGTGTAGGATGATCAATATCAAGATGTAACAATGATAAATATTTTATGTAGAGTTTAGAAATATGTAATTTGGAAATTGAAATTATGTATATGTTTCCCCTATATAGCTGAATGTATCAAATGAAGAACCTATACATTTATGTGTATTCCCCTAATGGGTAGATAGTAGAATATCTAGATCTATGTAGTGGGTTTGGGTCTTTTAGGTAGCTATGAACACTAAATAAGAAGAAGTGAAGCATGTATGTAAAATAAAAACCAACTATACTAAGGTAACTAGCATATGTAGAGTCTGGAATATATAAGAAGTGTAAACATGGAAATACCTATAATCTATAATTTTATATTTTGTGAGTAAATATTTGAATGTTTTGTGTTTTGGTACATTATAATTTTTTTGAATTTTCTAGACATAAGCTATGTACAAGTAACATTAAAATGAAACTATATACAATCAGTAATAAATAAGTAAACTATGCAAAAGAAGGGAGTATCATACTAACTGATGAGTCTCACAAGAGACTCACTATCAATGTGGCATTTGTCAAATAAAAGAACGATAATCATGCATGCTATGTGAAAAGGTAATTGAGGTCCTAAAACCTACTATAATAAATGATCTATAGCTAGAATTACTTTTGAATTGGTGATAGGAATCCTAAAAGTTGAATGGGGCGTCCTATGGATTGTAGGGGTCTTAGGGACCTATCTCGTAGAATATGCTGTAGGTAGCATGGGTGCTCAGTGTTGAGAACCCTATGAAATAAATAACATCTATCTCAAAAGGAAAGAGGTAGAGGGAGGCCCTATAAAACCAAAAACATATCTATGTTATAGGGGTATTTCTAACAAGGGTCTCTATGGGAAAGTATGTGTATGTGGTAACATTTTGCACTAGTTTTACAAATGAACTCTATTTTGTACTAATGAGAAATATACTTAAAACTATAATAAGTAGCTATGGTGTTACTTCCTATGGGATACATAAAGGATACTCATATGAGATACCCTCAATAGTTACCACTTGATTATCATGTATGTACTTGAGGCATCTATGCATAGTGGATAGAATTACACATAGTTGTTGTATCTATGTCATAGGTAATAACATGTCAAATGTGCCTAAACTAGGTACTAGTAAGAATAAAGAGGTCGCATGTGTTGGCCTAACATATAGTGGAAGTAAAATCTCCCCAATTAAGATTTGAACATGGGAACTAAAACCATGAATAACTATGCCAATAGTAGAAATGTCCTATTCTAAATAACCCAAATATCATAGAAGCATGATAGTGCACATGTTAATACTTGACCCATTATCAAACATAACATTTTAAATATGATGACGATCAATGTAGGTGTGTACAAAAAGTTCATATAAATTTGAATCATCATCAATAATCTCCTACTAAGAGAAAGTGATGAGTGGTCTAGCTTGTATAATAGTATGACACACACCAATTGATATTATGTAGTGTTTGTGCATCTTCTATAGTAGTGTGATATGATACTAGTGGTGGATGTTTTAGATAATGAAAGTTAACACATGAAGTACCCCTGACTCTTTAGATTTATGCTTTGAAAACATATCCAAAAATATTGTAAATGCCTTAGCTTCTATTTGTTGAAATTTGGGTACCTATGTGGGTGTACCAATATCAATAATGTTATACTATATCAAATATTATAACTTATGTTTCAATTTGATGCATTTGTTTTTAGTATGGTCTAGTGCCCTATGATAGTCAAAAAATTCATTAGAATCATAGTTCTTTAGAAGAGGTCATGTTTTATCAACCTATTTAATGGGAGGGAGAGATATGAAATTACATTCTAGGAGCTACTATAAAACATGTTCTAATGATTATATAAGGTTGTTGAAAAATCTCTATGAAAGAGATAATAAAACTAGGTAAGGAGGTGGCTATAAATCTACATTAAGTATGGCCTTCAAATCACTCGTATGTTTATTGGCCCTTAATTTATATGGAGTATTATTATAGCTATTAATTATTTACTTTGATCAAGTTGTGAAATTTAATTTACCCATAGAGAGAATCTTGACTTCCCTTTCTTTCAATGTGTGGCATAAATTTGTGAATGTTGGAAACTTATTGAATAATATAGCTCCATGTAATGTTGTTAATAAAATATTTTTGAGTATGTCTTAGATCTCTATCTACTATTGAGTTAGTCATCTTTACTAATATAGTTTTATATCACAAGACATATTCTATAATAGGCTCATTGGATTTTTGCCTCAATTGTTTCACTTGAGCATATGAAATCTTATCACTGATGTTAATATAAAAATGTGCTAAAAACATATTTTATAGTGGATTAAATGTAGTGATAGACTAATTTTTAAGATCATACAACCATTCTAAGGCATATTCCTTTACACTACATTGGGAAACACTTAGTAAGGAGCCAATCATTGGACATGTAGTCTAAATATATTGTGTGTAAATATCATATATATTTGTCTAGTTCACCCTTACCATCATACAAAGCAATCTTAGGTGTCAATAATCTATATGAAAAAGGGGTTTCTGCTATGTAATTTACCAAAGGTGTATGTAAAATAATGTGAAAATCTGAGGCATGAGATGGCCTAATATCTTCCTGCTTAAGATGTCACACCTTAGCCTACAGAAATTGAATCTCATTAATAAGGTATTGTATGTCTATATAGTGGTAAATATCCATAGTATGGGTTTCTATTATTAAATTTTACTAAGTTAAAACAATTTGTTGTATAAGATGAGTTACCCCCAAAGTAGGTGTAATAATATTGTTATCTAGGGGAGTAGAAGATTGACCATTATTTTATTTTTTATTTATTTAATCTATGGATTGTAGAATATAGTCATGATCATGGGGTAATTCACAAATTTTATCTCTAAAATTCTATAAAATCTCACCCTTATTGACTATAAGATTTTCATTCTTAAGTGAGGCGAGAGTGTCTTGATTCCCATCTTGTCTATTATCTTGTTCTTGATTGTATTTAATATATTTGAATGCATTATCATGTAAGCATACATAATCATGGTGTGAAGGATTAGTTCTAGGTGTTACAATTGGTCCTTTTTCCATGGTATTAGCTAAGATATAAAGAATCTTAGTTATGCTTAATAGGACTTATGCTAAGCTTATCACTTCTTCTTAAGGGAAGATAGATGAAATTTTTAGATGGCATATAGTACCAAATTGAAATAAGACTACTAAAATAGAATGTATGAAATTTTAAAAGCTTAACATAGACAATGAAAATAGGAAAAATAAGGATACAAATCCTATTAGCATCTAGGGTTATGGTTTGAGTAGTATTCATAGTAAGTTGGGTTCACCAAATGATTTAAATTTTTTAGGGTTATGGATTTTAATCCCTAGGTTGTTAAAGTGTCTAATTATAGTAAATCAGGGTAAAAATATACAATTTATACAAACACTAAATTGTAACAAAATTGACATATTTGACATTTTTAGAAATAGCATTAAATTGTATAAACAAATACTTAGCTAGAAATTAACTGAGACTAGAGATATGGAGGCTACAAACTAAGATTGGGTCTAATCTGAGTATTAAAAATAGGATCTAGGTGTCAAACCCATTCTTATATAGTACCACCAATTGCATTTGTGTCCTTATTTTACTACTAGTGTCTTCTATGTAGAGCTATTCCAATCTTCTAGATGTACTTGTGTCTAAGTTTTCCAAACTTATTCCTATGTACATGAGTTTTGATTCCCTATAGGTGATCTATTTTGAGTAATTTTTTATATAATCCCTAAAATTATAGTTTTCTAGGACATCCATTTGGCACAATTAGTAAAGTATGTTGTTAGTGGGGTAGGTTGGACATCCTTAACACCCCACTATGATGAGAGTTGCATAGAACCAATACTCCAAGGAAGGATCAATCTCAATAAAATTATCCCCACCTAAGTGTTGGTTCAAGTGCAAGTGAAGATAATAATAATGTTTTTTTGAGTGCCTTAATTGTGCTTGAGACTGGAAATCTAAGTAATCTAAGATTAAGAATGTTGTATATGGTTATATGTAGAAGTAGGGTAGAATAGGGATGGATAACCTTGATTGTGTACATGTTCTAAGTTTTTTTGTGTAATTTGAATATGATTTCCATCTTATTTATAAAGTGATAAAATTCATGCATATATACTATTATAGTGTTTTATTAGGTCTTAAAAGAGGTCTAGGCTGACCCTCAATCATTTTTTATTTAGAAAGATATTCGTTGGTAACAAAAGGTAGGAAAAGGAAAATAATGCCCAAACTATGATACTAACAACATTTATTCTACTATACTATTTATGTTTTTGGTTTCCATATGGTAGAACATGAGGAACTAGGGGACAAGATGCTGAAGTGAAGGGTTGGGATTGCTTTAGGGTTGTTTATGGACTTGTGTGGCCCATATGAAGGATGGATAAGTATCTAAATAGGCCCTAATATAGGTATAGGGATAACTTAGGTATGTTTGGTCTCATGTAGAACTCTTAGCACTCAATTTTCATTTTTATATGATTAAAAATCCATAAATATTGTCTATAGTTTCCCCACATTAATCTAGTAATGAAATTGCTAGTTTAAAGGAAATGAATGTGCACCTAAGTCTGTATACACATATTGTTTTTCTATGTTCCCACCTTGATTGATTTATGGATGACTAACCTAAAACCAAGAGAATGTTATATTGTATACTCAATGCATATCATATGGAATTGAAAGTAATTGAAATTTATTGAAATTGAAAGAGCAAAGCTTATGAGTGAACATGTATGTTGATGTAACCACTTTCACCATTAGCATGTTGTTTTGGAAAAGATATATCATTGTAAGGCTCTAAAATTGATATTAGGATAGATATTCATAAGGTGACAAGGAGATATTAAAAGTTCATATATCTAAGGTGACAGAGAGATTATAAGGCATGTGCCCCAACCTTGGACCAAAGGTGAGTTTCCACATGGAAGTTGAGATTATCTCAACCTTATACCCCAATGACACTTATAACCTAGTGAGGTTGGATGATACAATCAAGTCTAACATGAAAACATTAAAAAATTGTGTGATTTGATCACCTCAACCATACCAAGAAATTAACCAACTACTAAAGTATATTGGTTTAATAAATTCTATAATTTTTATGGGGTATCAATATGAATTTTTTTGTGATGTGGTAATAGTCCATAAAAGAGTTTTTTATTTTTGAAACTGATTTTGATTTTTTAATAATAGGTGCATGTTTCATAGCATATGCAGCTTATATATGTCTCATGTTGAAACTATGTATAATAATGGTATCAATATATATAATTATGCCGCAACTATGGATTTTAATCATATAATTGTGTGTTTTTAAAAATTAGAAAAACTATTTATGGAGGACATGCTTCCAAATCATGCCTCCACTATATATGGATAAAGATAAAAAATTATATAATTACCAATTTGGATTTAATATTTCCAAAACATGCCCCCATTGTAATATGGAGATGTTAAATATTGAATAGGTGTAGATAACATGCTTCCAAAGCATGTCCCCAACGAGTCTCAAAACTATGAACATATGGAATCCATGCCCATATTCCATGCCTCCACTAAATCTAAAAAATTATATAATTAACATATAATGAATAAGTTTGGAAAACATGGTTCTAAATCACACCCCCATGAAATCTTAAAACTATGCCAATTATGGAAAACATGACTCTATGGTATGCCCCAACTAATATGTCCCCCATTTGAGGTGAGGAAAAGATAAGAACTAATATTTATGTCACCTTAAAATGATAAAATATGAATGGAGAACTATACCATATATAATGAACATTTATAAGTAGATATAACATTGAAGCACACATAACCAATGTGATCACCTCTAGGCCTAAGATGCATGATAAAGATCATGGTGATGTCTACCTAGTAATAGTATAAGATCAACATGTAAACAAGCATACACACAAGTGAAATCATAAAAATTAAAAAGATAATGGTCCAAGGAGACCACAAACAAGGGGAATGTTCAAACTTCACATAATCAAAGGGACATGACTTATTAAAATGTCCATAAAGGCAAGGATGACATATTCAAATTTCCATACAGTAAAAAATGACATACATAAATTTCAATCAAACCATAGATAATCACAAGGTCCACATGAAAAGGATAATATTTAAATTATTATAAAATAATAATAACAAGGCAAGACACTCAAGTAAGTTCCTAAAGTAAAACATAAACATGTTAGAGTAGCCCATGGATCAAATGTCTTAAGAAAAATGTCAAGTGTATATCATATAAAGTACCCTATGTAAGATATAATATTAGATAAATGCATGTGTAAGTACATATTTAAGCTCAAACATGATCATGAAATGTGATCATCGAACCATATAACATGCATGTATCAAGATCAAAAAAATGGATGCCCCTAATGTCTACATGACTTGAGTAAAGGTAAGGCCCAACATATGAAATAGGAATAAATCATGTATCTATGTATGCTTATATCACACTTAAGTATATGTGTCACATACATGTGTATGTAGGAGTAAACAAATATCTCATCGATCAACATAGAACTAACACATATATGCCAAGGAGCCATTAGAACATGTAGGTGTCGAAGATGTTTTTGGATTTTTGAATGTTTTGGATTTATTTTATTTTTTTTAATTTTTTAAGAGGAAATATCATCCTATGATTCCATCCAATCAATGGTCATATAATTATCCCCACTATGAAATTTGTATAATAATTTTTTTATGTTGTTGAGGAACATGCATAGATGTAATATCTATCACTTTTTTTATCAATGGTTTTCTATGAATGTACAATAGGACTATGTGGTCTTGAATAAATAGTAGGAATAAAGGGAGTATGGTTTATTGGAATCCATCATTTAGTGTTTTTTTTCTTTCTTTGGCATAGCAATAATATGTACATTTGGTAGTGCTTTATATATTTGAACATGGTGTGTAGTATAAGATGGGGATTTATTTTAATCCACTATATGTCTATGATGTAATGGTCTCTAAATTAATAGATGCATATTAAATGGGATTTCCTATTTCTTACCCTTTTGTGGTGAATTAACCTTAGTATGTTTGATAGCTAGTTGTATAAGTATAAGTTTTTCTTGTTTAAGAAGATGCTCATATAGAATTCTAAAAATTGTAATTACCCAATTAGCATGAATGTATGTAACACACCTATGTATTTTAGATGGTACTTCTCAAATAATTTTTATCTAATTCGTTCCTATTAATATATCAAAGATGCATGTGGAAGGCATAACTAAAAAGATAGTAACCATATGTGTGGGATTGACCTCTAAAGGCAAGTCAATCTTGACAAGAAGCTTTTAGGAGGTCCCATAAAATTCTATAATTGATCTAGTAGAGGTGTATAAATCATTATGAGTATAACCCAGTACATAATTGATGTCATGGTTCAAACATTATCACTTGTACCATTATCAATCATAACATTGTGTATAAAGTGTTTATCAATATATGTTTAAATGAATATAAAATGAAAATTAGAGTCATCATCCTTAATTTCATTTTCATCAAAGGAAATAAAAGGTATATAAACCATAGGATGTATATTTCATGTGTAAGTACCAATAATCCCATCGAGTGAGTCATCATAATGTGAGGGAGGAGGATGTGCATTATATTTGATTCAGACTTATGGTTCCTTCTTAGAAAGGTCTTTCAAAGGATTGTTAAGTATTTTCTATTTATGGTGATCACCAAATTATGACCTTTATTCCTTTTATATATCCTCAAATATAGGTTTTTGGTCATCAATAAGATCTTAGATCATGTGCTTCAAGCTAAAATATCTATTTGTAGATTGCCTTGGTTCTTGATGACAATCACAATAATCATTAACATCATATCCATTAGGTGGGGTTAACTCATATCATCTTATATAGGATGAGGGAGAGATATAAGATGAAACTATAGTAACCATGGGAGTAATGAATCTGAGGATTTAGGTAAACATGTAAAATATCTCCTTGGTGTACTAGATAAGACAAGTTGACTAGGTTGTTTTGAAAATGTGTTAACTATGATGGTTGTTTCCTTTTTAGGCTCAGGATGTTTTACCTTATAACTTGGTTTGATTATGAATTTGGTACTAAATGTAGATGCACCTAGTGTGTTTATTACATACTTGAGCTTATTAAATGGAAAAAGTTTACTTTCATAGTCCCATAAAACATGACATAAGTCATAAAAATATTTAAACTCATTAAAAAAAATGGACTCATGTAAAGGAGTAAACAAACTTTGCTTGAATATGTTTTGTAACTCCTTATATGTCACAAGATTGGTCATTTTAACTAGAATTTTCTTATATATCTGGACATATTCATGAATACATCTATTGGTTCCTTGTTTGATTTTGGCAATTTGGGCATATGAAACCTTTTCAAAAAAATTAATGGAAAAGTGTGAACAAAACTAGTCTGCAAGAGGTTTGAATGCTTTTATAGATTAGAGAGGTAAATCATAGAACCACCTCAAAGCATAGTCATTAAGGATTATTATAAATAATTTGTTTAAAATTTTATCATTAGAGGAATAATCAAGGCATGCCACATAAAAATTTAAAATATGTTGTTTAGGATCACCCTTTATATCATAAAATGTGAACTTAAGTGCAACAAATCCAATTGACAAAGGGTGAAAAGATATCTCAAGTGTAAGAGGGTTCTGTAAAACATATTAAAGAGAACATGCTTATATTGAGAGGGTGGTTGAATCAGTATAATCTAATGTTTACCAATTTAAAACTTAACAACCACAACAATACCAATCACACAACATCAATAATTAAGTACATAAGAACACAAGATTTACATGGAAACCTTTCGAGAGAAAACCATGACAAAGGATTGGTTATATTAAATTATGTTAAAAATATTTGTAGGCACAAAAATACTAGAGACACCAATCCCCCTTAAAATAATTTGTAGGCACCAACCCACTAGAGACACCAATTCCCATAACTAAGCACCAACTCAGCAAGAGACACCAATCTCCTCTTTTAGGAGGCACCAACCTCTTCTGCCAAATATCACCTTTGGGATGTTACTTTTTAAATGGATGATGAACATATTTCTCTTCACAACTTTGATTATATTTCATTCATAAATCTGATTATATTTTATTCACAAATCTCTAATCAAGATCTACTCTTAAATTTGCTTGTAATTCTTCATTAAATCTTCTTGTAAAACTACCTCACATCTAGTTATACATCTAATTTTAAATTGAATGATATTAAATTAATTTTCCTATCTTATTTCCACCTTATATATCCTCCAAAGTATCTTCAAAAAAGTGGAATCCTATCCAAGAGGCACCTCTTCACCAAAAGATGTGTCTATTGACATTTATGTCAACATTTTCGTTGACATTCCCATAGACACTTATGTTGACATTTTCATCAAAATTTTTACATTTATATCAAAATTTCAACATTTTCATTGACAATTCCATTTAAAATTATGTTGACTTCCATTAAATCAATATAATTCCTTTGACATCAATGATAATATTCCAATAATCTTCCCATTTGTCATTGATGGAAAATATGTAGAGAAACTCCCCCTTATTGTAGTTATCCTCCTTTGATCCCCCTTAATTAATTATCCCCCTTTAATATCAATGGTGAAGCTATTTTCATTATACATCCAAAGATAAATCATGGTAAACATCCATTTTATCTTCAACATCACCATAATTTAATGATTATCTTTCTGCTCTTCCCTATCCTTTTGCATAAGGATTTCTTCTTTTCTCATTTTCTCTCCATGAATTTGATCAAATCTAGGATTTTTGACATCATCTACATCCATTTGGATTATCTCTAGATTCTCAAGTGGTAACACCTCTTTTGCACTTCCCTTTCTATGTTCACATCTTGCTCTATATGGTCATTAACATTCCCAGCTTGATCACTTGGTGAATCTGAGATACATTCTAAAATCTACAAATGATGTTGGCTCATGCCTTTTGTAATATGTTCTAAACCCTAAATAATTTCATTTTTCTCTAATCTTTCTTATTTGAATTATTTTTAATAATAATAGCATCACTTGCATCATCACTATCACAAATAATATTCATTAGTTGATCTTAAATTGTTGGCAATATTTTCATTGATGTCAAAGGTATGTGCATATGATTATTGACAAGATGGTAGTCATTAATGTCAAAGAGAAAATCATTTGATCAAGAATAAAAATGATGATTGTGGTTAATAATAAAGGCGACTAAATCTCTATCCTTTAACTACCATTCTTGGCTAACTTTATGAGAAGTATTTATTATTTAATTATTGGCTAACCCTTTAAGTGGATAACTATTTTTTGAATAGTCACCTCTTTTAGTGAAGCCATTTCTCTTCATATATATGTTTCTCTTTGGAATTGTACAAGATATAAAATTTAGATATAATGGAGGTTAAAAATTAGCAAAAGTAATGGAATATCTTTCAATTTAAAAGATATATAAGTAGATGTGAAGTAGTTTTACAAGTAGATTTAATGAAGAATTAGAAGTAGATTTAAGAGCATACTTCGAGAAGATCTTAAATAGATCTTGAGAATATAATTTTGAATAAAATATAATCATGTTTATGAAGTAAATATATGTATATTTTTGAAAGAAATATAATCATATTTTTAAAGACAAATATGCTCACCATCCATTGAAAAAGCAACATCCCAAAGGTGATATTTAGTAGAAAACATTGGTGCCTTAGAAAGAAGATATTGGTATCTCTTTCTAATTTGGTGTTTAATAGTGGGTATTGGTGTTTCTAGTAGGTTTTTTCCTAAAAATTATTTATTTATCGGGATTGGTATCTCTAATTGGTTGGTTTGTACAATTTTTTTAAGAACACAAGACTTATGTGGAAACCCTTTTAGGAAAAAACCATGAAAAAGTATTTCTTATATAAAATTATATAAAAAATATTCATATGCACCAAAATACTAGATACACCAATCCATAATTACATAATTTGTAGGCACCAAACCACTGGAAACATGAATCCCCATAAGTAAGAACCAACTCAGCTAGAGACACCAATCTCTTATTTTGGGAAGCACCAACCTCTTCTACCAAATATCACCTTTGGGATGTTGCTTTTTCAATGGATGATGAACATATTTATATTCACAACCTTGATTATATTTCCTTCACAAATATACATATATTTCCTTCACAAATTTTGGTTATATTTTCTTCACAAATATTTTCTCAAGATCTTCTCTAAGTCTACTCTTAAACCTACTTGTAATTCTTCATTAAATATAATTGTAAAATTGCCCCACATTTTCTTATAGATATAATTTTAAATAAAATGTTATTCCATTACTTTTACTACTTTTTTACCTCCATTCTATATTTATTTTATACATTGTCAAATTCCTAAGAGAGGCGTCTCTATGAATAGATACAACTTCACTAAAAGATGTGATTATTAAAGAAACAATGATCCACTAAAAGGGGCAGCTAGTAATTAAATAATAAAAGTTTCTCACAAAGTCATCCAGGGATGATAGTTAAAGGATAAAGATTTAGTGGCCTTTGGCCTTAACCAAAATTATCTATTTTATTCTTGAATAAATTATTTTCTCTTTGACATATGAAAACCATTTTGTCAATAATATCTTCCATATGACTTTGACATCAATGATAATATTTCTAACAATCTCACCCTTTGTCATTGATGGCAACCCTGTCAAGAAATAATCTATGAATGCAATAGGAACATAATACTCCCTCTTTCTGCACTACTCACCCTTCTATGTCTCTACCCCTTTGACATCAATGGCAATGGGAAGGATCATACTTTCACAAATAAAACTCCCCCTTTCTAAAACTTTGCCCCTTTGATGTCAATATCAAAGGGATGCTCATTACCCTCATATAGAATATGCATCAACTAATATATCTTTGAATTGTCTTCTACATAGAGATGAAAGATAATTCAATGATTATTTCCTCCTAAATTTATACTTCTTCTTATGAAATTAGTAATACCTCTTATGCATGAAATGCAATTTGTATAAGCATGGATTTATCCTTCTTTTCTTGCTCCTGCTTCTTTTTCTATACCTTTAAAGTTTATTCCTTTTGTTTACACATAGATTTTACTTTCTTATTCTACCTAGGAGGTTCCATAAAACCGATTTTATAGAAGCATGTTATATATAAAAATTTGTTGCACTTATAGCATATGACATTACAATCTAGTAAAGGAAAAAATAGATTGTAGTTTCTATTTAAAGACCCATAAGAAATTATATTATTGTTCCATATAAAATCATTTATTTCACATTCCCTACAATCTATAAATTTATGACAAAAATGAAATAAAAATAGCAATAACCATAAAATGAAATTTGAAACCTGGTCATATGAGTGTGTCTTGGAGGGAATGATCTTCTAAACATATTTTTATCCTTGCAATCTTCATGAGGAATTCTAGTTTTTTGAGGAATCTCATTTTATTTCTTCTTTTTGATAGGTAATTTTAGGGCTTCAACATAACTCTTTGGTTTTTATTCATTTGACTTCTTTGGTGCCTCATTGGAGTCTTCTTTTTTTTCCATCTAATGTTTCTTATAACTATGTCCAGTATTTATAAATGGTGACCTCTATCCATTTATAATATCATCCAAAATCTTGGAACTTTTTTCAAAATTAAGACTCATGTTCATCTTATCCATCATTTTCTCTAATTCTTTTTTTAGGGAAACAATCTTGGACTCTAACTTATTGCATTTCTCTTCCTTTATCTTTACATGAAATATCACTTCCTCTTCGATATTTTTTGACTCTTATATTTGAGTCTTTAATTTTATTATAATTCTTCTAGAATCCTCAAGGTCTTTGTAAATTTTTTCTCTTGATTCATAATAATATTTTTCATATATAAGTAGATATAATTTTTGCTTCAAATTTATTTTCTTAAGCTCATTGATCTTTATTAAGGTACAAATGAGTTATCCTTTAAAGATCCAACTCTCCTTCATTTTCATCACATTATTCTTCTTATAAATCCATCTCTTCTCTTTATTTACTTATAAATTTTTATTCTTATGCCATGGCATCACTTCTTGTGTCTATTTCCATGTGTGCTCTTTAGATCTACCTTCTAGTAGTTAGAGTATACTTGAAGGAACAAGATCTAATACCAATTAAAGAGCACACACTTATACTGAGAAGGGGGTGTGAATCAATATAAGTTAATATTTACCAGTTTAATACTTAAAAACTACAACAATACCAATCACATAACATAAATAATTATGTACATAAGAACACAAGTTTTATGTGGAAACCCTTTCAGGATATGACCATGACAAAAGATTGCCTATATATAATTATCCTCCAAATATTCATAGGCACTAAACTAATGGAGACCCCAATCCCCACTTATATAATTTATAGGCATCAAATCACTAGATACATCAATCCCCATAACTGAGCACCAACTCAACAAGGGACACCAATCTCTTTTTTTAGGAGGCACCAACCTCTTCTATCAAATATCACCTTTGGTATATTGCTTTTTCAATAGATGATGAACACATTTATCTTGACAACTATGATTATATTTCCTTGAAAAAATTTCACATATATCCTTCACAAATATGATTATATTTTATTCACAAATCTCTACTCAAGATATACTCAATATCTATTCTAAGTCATCTCTTAAATCTGCTTGTAGTTCTTCATTAAATCTTCTTGTAAAATTTCCTCACATCTACGTATAGATGTACTTTCAAATTAAATTATATTCCATTAATTTTCCTATCTTCTATCCACCTTATATAGACTCCAAAGTCTAATCACAAAGGAGGTGTCCCATCCAAAATGCACTTATTCACCAAAAGATGTGTCTATTGACATTTCTATTTACAATTCCATTAATATTTCCATTGAAAATTTTGTTGACTTCCATTAAATTAATTATAATTCCTTGGAAATCAATTACAATATTCCAACACATATTATGAATATCTAGTATGAGAGGATTTTAAATATTTTTGTTCAATGTTTGTAACATTATCCTCTAAGGTATTTACAACTTTAAGGAGTGTTTGAATAATAAATCTAGTGGGAATTAGATTAGTAAGTTGAGTAGTCATAAAATGGGATGAAAACATGATTTGAGTAGTAACCAACATTGAGACCAATATTTGTGTTGAAATAATGGGTAATTCCATGATATATCTATCAATAGGATTTTTAGGTAACAACTGTTTAAACACATACCCTATGTCCCACTAGATGTATTAGGTTTTAAATTATTCAAAAAGAGGGATATTTACACTATAGTTTTGTAATTTTTTACTTCAAGTACAGTTTATATGATCTCATTAAGATCTTTAGGGTTTTGATGAATATGCTCATGAAATAATGTAATTACTTGCACTTGATCATGTATATTTTCTCATTTCCATTTATTTCAATTATTAAATTACTAGAATATTATATTATGATAACCTTATCAATATTGTTTTCATTGTCAATATGGGTATCATCATGATCCATAATATGATATCCCTAATTGGTGTGAGACATCTTAGATGGTGAGAGGGTAGGATAAATATGTTTAATAGGAAAAACTTCCAATATTTGGCTATGCCTAGGGTGCATGCAACATAATATAAGTAGGAAATTAAAATGTATATGAATCTAAAATCCTAACTGGTTCAAAACTCAAGTAATAAAAAAATTTACATTTAAATGACTCGGTTTCACCAAATTTTTAACCCTAAAATGATCTAAGTGATCTTATTATTGGGCTTAGATTTAATTAAATGGGTATATAGAAATGAAATTTCACAATGGTGATAATAAAATACATAACATGCCAATTAGATGATAAACTTAGATATAGACATAAGTTGAATTCATAAAACTGAGATACTCTAAATATAAAAAGGACAACTAAGCTATGTATTTAAATGACAAATAATTAATATACCTAGTTGGATCTAATGTTGACATAATGTTAGATAGAGAATAGGTAATAAGTAATATAGAAGATACTTCTAGAATAGTCATTAGATTCTAAAACATAGGACACTAAAATTTACTTTAGATGGTTGCATTGATACTACTATATAGGTTTAATGTGTCTTATACATAATACCTAATGGAAAACGATGTGACCACCTAGATTCCTATGGGTTTATCTTCACCTTCACTCTAGTGCATTCATATCTAGGTCACATATTGTCTATCCTTATCAAATGTAAAAACCCTAGCTCTTTACCATCATAGTGACCTTGGGAAAAATGGGTTAGTGGGCACACAATGTTGATCTAA